>DF836546.1:36197-48999 GCA_000950595.1 Mucor ambiguus
ACATTCACAGGCAACATTTATAGATAGCGATTTATACATGAAATCGAAATAATGCCTGAACCTACACTTCTCTCAAACGATAACACCCCTTTACAATCGATCGCTCAAGCGTGGCCCTTACCGAAAGTATCTTATGCCCTGCAAAGGACAAAAATAGCGATAACAGAGGTTGCCTCCATTTAAGAAGGAGACGGAGGCGCACATATCGAGCCTAACTTCTATGTTTCAGAGCAACCTCTCTTTGTATATCTTCAAGGAGGGTAAATAAGTCTCCTCTGCTGCTGTCATAGGTGATATTAACGAAGTTTAATAGAGGCTGAGACCTGCAGTGATCTCTGGGCTTTTGTCTCTCTCGTATGCATTGAAATGGTCGAATTAACTTGCTTACCATAGTCTTTTGATGCTTATTTGATAACCTGATCAGCTCCACGTTTGAACGAGATATACTAGTGCTGTAATGGTCAATCTACATCTTTCAAAGTTGCTGATTGCTGTATACTCTACTCTTGACTTGCATCTTGCTATGCAGATGGTTTGAAATGTCTATTTGCACGGGTTTATCAAATGATGTTATATGCGTTTAAAATAGGAAACTAGTGTTTGTAAGATAAGCGCGGCTGTGTAGATCTTCAGAATCAAGATTCAGAGAGCAAAAGGTAAAGGTTATAACGCAATTGATTTCATCTCGTGAAGCAGTCTGACAAAATCTGACACAGACTAACGTCGTTAAACAAACATAAATGTCAATTAGAGTATATTTATTCAATTATTGAGATAATCTTAAAAGCCCTCAACGCGTTCTTGGATCTTGCTCAAATCAGAAAAAATGCCGTAAGCAGTGGGAGGTCCACCAGCACCAGCACCCTGTTAATAATATTATGAATTTTTCAAATATCGAAACAACAGTGTGTTATACTTACTTGGATAATGACACCATTAGGGAAGTATTTAGTAGTGAATTTGATGATGTTGTCACTACCTTGAAGACCAGCAAAAGGATGAGTGGCAGGATATCTAACACAAGAGCTATGTTAAAACCTTAATTTCACCCCTCTCTTGTATTCTTACTTACTTCATCAATTTGACACCACTGCTGCCCTTGGGATCGACGACACCAACGTAACGGAGA
Organism: Mucor ambiguus; assembly: GCA_000950595.1. Classification (NCBI taxonomy): domain Eukaryota; kingdom Fungi; phylum Mucoromycota; class Mucoromycetes; order Mucorales; family Mucoraceae; genus Mucor; species Mucor ambiguus. Next base: position 37,327 of record DF836546.1, read on the forward strand.
ACCTTACCTTCGCTCTTGGCTTCCTCATTCAACTTGGCAAAGTGATCATCAAAATCAGGCAATCTGGACATAAACTCATCAGCAGTAGCAACATTTCTGAGGGATTCAGGCACAATATTTTCAACATTCAACGTGCTCAAATCAAGATCCAAACCAGCCAAGCGACCACAGATAGTAACCTGCACAAGTCTTAGTCTATATTCTAATTATATAGTAGACGTTTATACTAATTACCTTACGGGCCACGTCCATACCATTCAAATCGTCTCTTGGGTCAGGTTCAGTGTAACCAAGGTCTTTAGCCACCTTGACAATCTCAGAGAAGGATCCCTTGGATGAGCCGCTGGCAGTAGTAGAGTAATTGTTGAAGAGATAGGAGAGAGTGCCAGAGAAGATACCTTCAATAGTGATAATCTCATCGCCAGTCTTGACAAAGTCAACAAGAGTAGACAAAACGGGGAGGCCAGCACCGACAGTGGATTCATGGTAGGTCAAAGGTGTACGGCCATTACCGCTGTAATTAGCAGACAACAAATGGATTTCTTTGAAGAGGGACAAAGGGCCAGAGAAAGCCTTCTTGTTAGGAGTGACGATAGAAAGGTCTTTTTTGAGCCATGAGGGATACATGTTGGCAATACCTTCAGAGGCAGTACAATCCACAATGACAGCATGATCGGGAGAAGCAGCCATGTAGTTGATAAACTCATCCAAATTGGGCTTGACGCCTGTCTTTGCAAGATCGGATTCCCAGTTGGTCAAATGAAGAGGCGTATATTCTTTATCAGATAGGTTCATTGTGTCAATGTTTGCAATGGCAACAACCTTCAAACGTCTAGCGCTTGAGCGGGTAGCATGAAGTTGAGCGATCAATTCAGAACCAACGAATCCACAACCAATAATACCGACGTTAACCATCTTGATGAGTCTCTGTTTTACGAGAAATAGGTGTGAGAGAGAGAGAAAGAGGTATTAGATCATTCCATCTTGATAACTCTCTTCGCGTTTTTATGATGGAAAAAATTAATCGTCACTGTGTCTTTCTGTTTCACATTCTACACCATTAGATTCGGGTAATGATCTATGATTCATTTTTATCATGCCTTCCTGTGTCAACGTTTCGAAGATTTTGATTGGCAGTTGATATAAGATCTGACCAAGCATTAATCAAAATAGGCGTGAAATTGTAAATCAAAGTTTAGGCAGCTTGCAAAATTAAAGGATAATTGTACCTGATTCCCATGGGCTCTGTTCATTTTCAGGTCTTTTGATTGAGTATAAACATTGCTGTTCTCTAATGATTTAAGCTATAGTAATAGCAAATGTTGGTTGTTTAACAAAACCATAACATTCGTATGCTCACAATTGGGAAACTCATTAGTGATTTGAGCTGACAAGTCTGCTGTTGTTCATTATTGGAAATAATGTATGCTTGAAAATGAGCACCTCTTACCAAAGTTCTTGCCCATTTTGTAAATTCTAAACAAAGATTCAGGGGTAGTCATTTGTAGTAATGAGGATGAACTTGTACTGATCAAAGTTTATCTTCAGAGGATGTACAAGCAAATTGTTGTCATACCAAAATTTTGGTTGTAAATTGCACAGTAAGATTGATTGAAAGGTGATGATTGTAATTTATCTCGACTACAGCCTTTATTACAAAGAAAAATAATGATTTCTGCCGTGCTTTTTTTTTTTGTACACTTTGCTCCAATATGGCTGTTTCGTATCTGTGATCAGATGGAAATTGATAGAAGCATATGAGATGTGTGAAAATAACTCGATTAGGAAGCAAAAGAGAGAGTCAACGAGAACAGTCTGTATACGTTACATTAATGAGTGTCAATTTGAAGAAAAAGGGGAGGTTGCGATATATGATGTGAGCACCTCAACAACCCGGAATGGCATTTAGAAGTGCTTGATTAATATGCATTTATGGGAAATTACGAATTAAAAGGAATTAGTAGCTTTATTAGATTTGTATAAAGACATATTGCGTCAAGATAGTTGGATCCATTAAATGGATATGAGTAGAAATAGTTGGGGGTATAGACAGTGTGCATTTGGTGCTCATTATAAGATGACACACGATTTCTTTTCATCGGCTTGATCATGTAACTTGACTAGAAGTATTTCAATCGTTAGTTTCATGCTTCATGTACTATTAAAACAAATATTTATTCACCTGATGTTGCAACCTTGGCTGCCTGTTCGAAGCACTCTCTTACGCCTCGATTATGCTTTGCAGAACACTCGAGATATCTGATAGCCTTGATGCTTTTGGCAACTTCCAATCCCTCTTCATACAAGATGGGCTTCACTTTTTTTAACGCAACTTCATCGTCTCTAAGGTCACATTTCAAAGCTACCAGCATCGTCTTTGCATGAGGACACCCCTCTTGTAATTCTTCAATCCATCTATTTGAAATATTTTCCAAAGAATCTCTGTTGTCGATAGAGTAGCAAACAATGATAACATGTGTATCATTGTATGATAGCGATCGAAGGCGGTCGAACTCTTCCTGCCCAGCAGTGTCCCATATTGATAGCTCTACAAGCTTTCCATCTACTTCAACATCTTGCACATAATTCTCGAACACTGTGGGCTCATAGACCTATATATCATAAAATATATCAGCTTGAATCAAGATACATTGTATGTACAATTAAGCCATATTGAAGTACCTGAGGAAAGAAGCCTCTGGTAAAGACATTTAACAAGGAGGTTTTTCCACATGCGCCATCACCTACGACGACAATTTTTCTCTTGATTGGCTTTTTCGATCTAGTACAGAATGCCATGATAATGTGTTTTTAATGACACAGAGAAAAGAGAAGAAAGAAGGTACCTGAATGGATTGCTCGATGAGGTTTCCACTCCGTTTTTTTCCAGTGTATGACAAAATCATTGGTAATTGTACACACAGTTACCAGCACATATTCCATCTTGATTGATTGATGCGTATTCTAGTGACATCCTCTTTCCTCCCATATCCCAGCTTACCCCTTACTTTTTGGCATGTATTGTTATTTCGCGTAAGCATCCTTGTATAGACAAAGAGCTATGAGCAATTATAATGAAATGCTGTGGCAACAGCTGTGTAAATGTTGAAAATCGAATGATAAAAGGAGAGCAATATCTCTAAATGATGGCATGTGGTATTTTATATAATGAAACTTCCAAAATAATTGTCTTCAGAGCCAGCCATCTCTCGCTTAGTTGGCTACGGATCGTCTTGCAAACGAATATACAGACATACTAGTAAGTTTGTAAACATCGACGAGAAGTATCATGCATTACACACTTGTCTAGCACATTCGATGGATTTGCACTGATCCGGCCAGTCTTTTTTAGAGAGAACAATGATGTAAACCACACACACACACATATATATATATACACTATAGATCTTTTTCAAGACCATGTACATATCAACAAAGCTCTATAACACCTATAAACTTAGTGCAATGTCGCATACATAGACTACATTTATATGACACAAAACTCCGGGGGTCTTCCACGTCACTTGAAGGTATTCAGCAAAAGAGTATTGAATGGAGAAACGCACTTTCTTCCTTTTGTTTCTTGTTTTTTTTCGCTTAAAAAAACTCTAAAAGCACAGCATCTTTAGAGCGATCAAAGAAAGACAACACACGAATCAAGCAAGAAAAAAAAGTATTTGCGTTTCTTTTTTTTCTTCTAAATTTGTTTTATATATTCCATCTTTTTCCCATATCTTTAATACGTTAACATGTCAGCTCCTGCTAGCACGGAAACTGGTAGTGCAACACCTATGGAAGATGTATCTGGCAATCCCGCAAATACCATCTACGTCGGCAACCTTGATCAAAGGTAAGTGCTCAGTGATCCATGTCTGCACAGACAGCTAAATTCATTTCAATTCATGAATGTAGAGTTACTGATACCATGTTACACGAGATCTTTGAGACTGTAGGTCCTGTTGTAAGCGTGAAGATTGTAACTGTAAGCGGTTTTGATGAGGAGAATGGGGCGACATGCTAAATAGATATATTGTAGGTTAGAAGACATACTGCATACGTAGGGTATTCAGCAAACCATGGGCAATAATCAGATGAAAAATAACGCATGAAATTAGGCTGGTGTAAATTATGCTTTTGTGGAGTTTGCCGATCAACGCATTGCTGAACAAGCTATTCAAGACATGAATGGCAGAAAGATATTCAACTATGTAAGGATGATGCTATTTATCAAACAAACAAGAGGATGAGAGGAGGCGGTCAACACATGATTGATGGTCATTTTTTTTTAAAAATAGGAAATCAGAGCTAACTGGGCACAACAATCCACTAATGTTGTCAAGGAGGATACAGCAAACCACTTTCATGTCTTTGTTGGCGATATTGCACCAGAAATTACAGACGAAGCACTCGTACAGGCGTTTTCTGTGTTTGGCTCCATGTCGTACGTTATTTTTACAGTCTAAATCAGGGAAATCTTGGGGATCTAATTATCATTTGCATCCGTTTCATATAGCGAGGCTCATGTCATGTGGGATTCTGTCTCTGGAAAATCCAGAGGCTTTGGGTTTGTAGCCTTTAGAGACAAGACGGATGCTGAGCAGGCTATTGCTACCATGAATGGCGAGTGGTTGGGATCCAGAGCCATTCGTTGTAACTGGGCTACTCAAAAGGGACAAACTGCCACACCTGCACCTCAACCTGGCCAACAATTGCCCTACGAAGTTGTCATTCATCAAACACCTGCCTATGTCACTAGCATTTATGTCGGCAATTTGCCTCCCAACGTCAACCGTAAGCCTCACAAATGCAATGATGGATTCAGAATACATCTAATGTCAGCTGGTTACCATAGAAACCGAGTTAGTTCAGCCTTTTCAAAGATTCGGCTATGTTCAAGAAGTCAAACTCCAAGCAGATCGTGGATTTGCATTTGTAAAGTAAGTCAATGATGGGCTAGTTGACAATGGCTTGTGCAGCTTAATTTAACATGTGCACATAGGATGGACACGCATGAAAATGCAGCCAACGCTATTGTTCATTTGCAGAGCATTAATATCAACGGAAACATTGCCAAGGTAAGGCGGAACTGTATGCAGGCATTTCTTGGTTGGTAGCTAACAATGGCTTGCAGTTATCCTGGGGTAAAGATCGTCCTCCACCAGGGTGGCAAAACTATGGTGGATATCATCACCAACAGCAACAACAACAACATCAGCAGCATCAGCAACAAAACTGGAATAACATGCAATACGGAGGAGGAAGAGGTGGTGGCAATCACCGCAACAATAACAATGCTCAAAACAACAATGTATTTGGCGTTCCAGCTCATTTAACCAACGGCTATGCTTTCCACAACAATGGCAGCAACATTCCTAGCCTCGATCCTCATTCTGGCCAAGCAGTAGCAGCTGCTCATGCTGCTCAGTGGAACCAACAGGCTGCTGTAGCTGCTGCTCAACAACAAAATCAACTATACGAACAATACAATAACAATGGCAATAACATTTAATTAATGCAGTACCAATATTAAAAATACGTATTACTCCTTTTTCTCTCTCAACTTATGATACAATTTACTTGCCCTTGCATCTGTAAAAATATGACTTTTGAATAATGCAGCAAATGTCGTTTGTACGCTTGTACTAGTCTTCTCCGCAAAGATCGCCACAGTGAATGCGAATGGCAATCAACAACAACGGCTCGTACGAATTTCTTGGAAATATACATCTAAGCATGTCGAATGCATAGCCTTGCTCTCCATGCTGAGGAGTAGTAGATACCTAGAGGCATTACATAACATGTCGTAATGCTGATCCCATTCATGCGACTCATTTTTGTCTCATTTTCTTGGTGCGACACTATGGCAGGATGCCTCTTGCGTACACACACCCCCTTTGCACGCGTGACAGAGGCAGACTGAGAGGAGAGATGGCCAATATTTACTCTTTTCTCCTGCGAATATCTATATTATACAAAGCTCTGGTCGATATAGACACTCAACATACCCATGAACTCATTATACCAAGTAGACGAACTTGTAAAAGAGTACTTGCTGGTACGATTTTAGTTCACATGCTGCCTCTCATATATAACTCACCTATTTGCTTTTGTTCATGCCACAGTTTCGAGGCTTCACCGCAACATTTCGAGCACTGGAAGCCGAGATTCGCACAGACAAAGACAAAGGATTTCAAGTAAATGATGGTAGATACATAACATGAGGTCGATTTCTTATCAATCTGTGTAGGTGGATAAAATCATCGAGGAGTTACAAGGAGCCATTGCTAATGGAGATATACAAGCACTGATAGACTACTATCGATATCTGGACCTTCGCTTCTTTTCTCGGTTGGATAGTCGATTTCAACGCACCATCAAGAAATTCGAGCTTTGTCTCTTAAGGCATTACTTGATACATGGTAACAGTAGAAGACGCTTAGATGATCAAATCCATGTGAACTAAATCCATAAGCTCAGCTATGCAACACAAGAGACGAGATAAAGTGATTGAGTTTTTCGATATCTATGGGCCCGAGTTACATGGAAAGCCAGAGTGGTCTCAATGGTTTGGTAAGTGTCTGGGTGCTTGCTGACAAGGTGTGGGTGTGTGGCTTACTTGCCTGTGTGATAGCATTACCCTATATCAAAAATCCATCCAACGACACAACATTTGAAACATTTTTTTCCAAACAATGGGTAGACAACTACACCATCTCACTTCACAACTTTTTGGCTACTACATTTCAAAACATGCGTAAGTTGGCTTCATGACTCGTAGTGGACGCAGACATTGACCGCCTGATTAGCTCTGCCAAGTCTCCTGTCATTCAACATTGACCGTATCCAGCGTAAAACACAGCAAAGCGAGATCGAAGCACTAAAGACAACAGTGGAGAACCAAAAGGCTACCTTGGAAGCTCGTGAAAATGACATTGCGAAACTAAAGCATGAAGTCGTAGAGACAAGGAAAGAGATGACGGACGGCATATCACTGATTCGTCGAAGAGCCGCTTCTTCAGCACAGCAGAATGATCAAAAATCACTGAAATCGATGTCCACCTCCATTGCATCTATACATGGCGCTACCGTGGGTGGAGCCAACACCTTTCTCAATCTACCCAAAAAGTCAAACTCGGAAATAACACACAAGAGCAACCAGTCAGGACAGAGTCAGGATTCAGCAAAGAATGAGGACGAGCCATTTCTGATAGTGAACCAAGAAGAGTTTTCAGAGCATGTGTCTGCCATTACACATGCAAAATTCTCCAGTCAAGGTGATTTGATTGCCAGTTGCGACATGGACAACATTGTGAGGTAAAAGGGTGCATCTTGACATGGCTAGCAAACAAGAATCTAACGGATAGCTTGCAGGATTTGGAGCTACAAGGGCCAGTCGTTCAACCCCCTCAAGATCAAGAACAGCTCCTCAAACGTACTATCTATGGAGTGGGATGCTAGATCTGACCGATTTGTGAGTTGCTGAAAGGGACGTTTGGAGATCCACCACTAAGTAATGTTTACATAGCTCTATCTGGGGACGGATGCGGGATTGATTCGGGTGTATAACGTGGACTCAAAGGCTGTGGTGCAAGAATTCATGATGGATGACAACTATTCATGGTAAAGACTCGCTGATCGGGAGCGTGTGTGTGTGTGTGTGTGTGTGAATGAGTACTAAAGCGGTGTCCATAGCGTAAATCAGCTGTCGTCTAGTCCAGTGGAACCAATATTTGTATGCTCTGGATCAGGCAAGAAATCAGGCAAGAAATCAGGCGCACTTGTGGCCTGGAGCATGAAATCCATGTCTGCTTGTGTGAGTATCAAGTAGTATGTATGATGATGCTGATACTGATTGCGTCTTTAGGGCACATTTCAATCTGACAATGATGAATCAGAGGCTACGGTGAACACCATCAAGCTGAACCATAATGGTCAAATGTTGGTGACAGGAGATAGTGCTGGATTCATGCGCATATTTGGTAAGGAACTCACACTGACAAGTTGGCGATGGTGGCGTTAATCTGCTCAATGAACAGATATCCGAAGTATGAAATCAATCATAGAGTGGAAGGCGGCACCGTCTTGTACGGCTCAATTTAGCTTTGATGAAAACTCTATTTACGCAGTGGATGACAGTGGACAGGTAAAATACCATTATGCGTGTACTACTTTGTAATACTCAATCGGCTCGATACAGTTATCTCAGTGGTCAGTACACAAACCAGGAACATGTATTTTCAGTAGTCCACTTGAAGGATTTCCTCCTCCAGCTGCTTATCCAAGCAAATCAAAATCGTCCTCTTCATCTGTAAAGTCCATGAATGACAGCGTAACACAATCTTTATTGTCAGTAACACCTCGTTCTCAGATGGTTGCCTTTAGCGCTGACACAGACTATGTTCTGTGTGCTGCTCAGGACAAAAAGGCAGATACCATCCATGGATCTATCTATCGCATATCCGAATCAGAGAACCCACCCGTATTGAGGTTCGGAAATCAACCAGCGAGCCAGCACATTACAACCGTAGACTGGACAAATTCGTCTAGTGCTTGTTTATTGGGCAGTGTAGATGGCAGTGTCAAAGTAACGACATTGATCAAAGTGTAAAAACAAATACCCTTAATAGTATATTAAAAAAGAGTTTATATATCTTTATTTTATAACATCAATTAAGTAAAGGTACAGGAGTGAGCGAGTATGTGTGTAAGAGAGAGAGAGAGATAGAGAGAGAGAGAGGATATATTACACTTTGGGCTGTATTCAGTTTAAGCCTTCTTTGATGATTCTACGTCTTTCAAAGTTGTATTCATCAATCTTGGCTCCAAGTTCAATCTGGATCTCAGTTTCTTGTGTCAAATGGATAAGTGCTTCATTATCACACCATGCAACGAGCTCGGTTAATCTACGACGTACATCCCACAAGTACTTTTGCATGGGAGAATAGTAGGCACCAGTATTGTCAGCTTCGTTCACGTACTCGGTAGGTGATTTGAATCCAGGGAGATCAGGATACTCTTCACGGGCTTTAGTAAGGCAATCATAAGCAACCTGAGGGAAATAAACTTTGCCCTCGCCCATCAAGTGCTCCTTGACTGACGATTGACGTAATTCAAGAATAGCTTCCAACAAGGCAAAATCGGCTCCTTTGAGAAGTTCCTTGACCTTTTCAAGTTTGGAGATCTTTTCAAATTTCTATCGTGTCGTCCATTTTAGCCTGATTGCTTTAAATCACAAACACAATCCACCATCATTCTTACCTCTGCAGAGTTCTTTTTGATTTCCTCGATGCTTTCGTTTAAAGCTTGAACGCTAGGGAAGGTGCCAGTTAATGCCTAGACATGCACACAGGTCAGTTTACGCACGGAAGATCAACCAAATGCAACTTACGCTGTCCAGCAGCACAGAGACGTCTTCACGGTATTTTTGAAGTGATCTGTAATCCACTGAATACTTTTCATTCTTGATCTCGACATCATGGATTTTGTCCTTTTCTTCCTGCACCTTCTTTTCGGTTTCAGCAACAAGTGCGTTGGCTTTAATAAGGCCTTCCTTGGCACGATCCTTCTCGGCTTGCAAGCTGCACTATGACAGTGTATCAGCCTTCATCATTTTGCTTTCTCTTTTGAAGCTTTTACTTACAGTCATCTTCATAAGAGCCCATTGAAGTGTCCAAGAGTTCAAGTTATGCAATTCGCTCTCCCACATGGTACTATATATTCAACACATATCATGAGCTTAGCAACAGCACTCTCAAGCAACGTCTACCATAACTTACATTTTAGAAAGAGCCTCATGATGTTCTTGATCAACAGGTTCCTTTGCAATCTCTAATTTCTTGATAACCAAAAGGTTTTCAAGGCAAGGTCTTTCAACATGAGAAATATTGGCAATAGCATGGATTAGTTGATCAATAGCGTCGGTAGACATGGTGTAGATTCTTGAGTATAAAGTAAATGAGAGAAGAGGAAGAAAGAGAAAGAGCAAGGCACTCGACGTAATAAATTGGCCTAAAATCTTTCATTTTTCTTCCCGGATAACGTTAATTGGTCATAAGTTTCCTCTTTGCTTTACTGGAGTATTAGCATGGATCTTTTCCCCACGTCCAATTTTTTTTTTTACCGTCTGTTACTCGACTTGTATCACTTTCATCCCATCTTCCCCGCACATAAACACAAAAGCGGGAAAGCTTGGTAACTTGAGAATAATCACATTGGACACGTATGTTTTGATTTCTATGATTAAGTAATCAAATCACTTAACTTGTTTGCAATGATTGGTTTGTACTCGGTGCCACAAATTCAGGACCTAAATTATGCTTTCGTCCTGTGTAGATGGTTATTTTTCGCATCTTTACTAGCAAGTGCTTCAAGTAAAATAACATGTGATCAAAATGCAAATTACAGTCTCTTGGTAACGAAAGCACAGAAATAAGCAGCAGAGATTACATGAAATCTCTTGATAGTTGCCATGTTTACATATGTGTGGTCCAGCTGTTTCTCGACATCAAAATGAGCAATTCAGCTGCAAAGAAGCGAAATTCATTGTTTACTACAATAAGGAAGTGGAGCGCAGCACAGTAGTAACTCTCTCTGGAAAGCAGACATTGCGTGATATTACTCATTTCTAAAAGGCTGTAAAGCTCAGTGATAGGAAGTGGTTTTTACTTTGATCATAAAGCATTTAGTACCCAACAAGCCTTCCATAGCGCTTGCATTGCATCAATCCATAAAGAACCCCTTCAAAGTGGCCTGACTGTTGGTCTGGAATTTGAGGCATAGATAAGTCTAAATTCACGGAAAAAAAGAAACAATAATGTTAACTTGATAAAGGCATGGGTTGTTGTCAAACTGACAGGTGTAAAATAGGCTAAAGAGTCTCTAAAGGCCTGGTAGATAATTCTTCTTACATACTCTCGCAATAAATAAAAGCTCTACTAGTGAAAGTAGACATATAAGTCAGCTCAGATCAATTAATATGTCTGTTCATGCTAGAAGATATTTGAGTCAAGTCAAACACAATTTAGTTTTGCCTGGATGAACAGTAAGACTCTTATTCAAAATACCCTGATCTATTCTTTGTATGAGGATTGTAGAAATTGATCTATATTAGCATGGATCCGACAGGCACTGTATAGCTTATCTAGTATATAACAGTAATACATGATTATCGAATGTATATCGTTGAGAATACATCTTTAGCATATATCTGGATATGGTACGTCTATATCATGTCATATGCATGTCTATAGCATAGCATATATTGTAAAAGTCTGTAGTACACAATGTACTGTGGTGGGACAAATTGTCCCAGTGTTTTCCAATTTTTTATCTTTTTTTTTTACACAGCACAATCAAATCGTCATCAAACAATACATCTATAAAATTCAAGCATTTATCTCTTCTGTATGGCATAAGTTAGGTGTTAATACATTGAAGATTGATTGAGCTGTGTAGAAAAAGATAGGAAATTGGACAATTTGTCCCACCACAGTATCTGTAGCTAGTAGCACAAATACAAGCATATGTCTTATAGTGTGGATCATATGCGTGCACATCTGAAGCATACATCTTATATCGCATCGATCTTGGTACTTGTCTAAAGATAACAAGCATCCATAGCCGATGTCGGAATATAAGTATAAGTCTATTGCGCCATCCATGTTCATGGTGCCA
>DF836545.1:12392-29761 GCA_000950595.1 Mucor ambiguus
AATCCAACTATTTTCTCATGCTTCACATCTGTAACAATGCAAATAAATCACATTCAGCTATGCATCACACTTGCATTAATCTTACTACTCAAAAGTATGCAAATCACAGCGAAATCTAAATGTATTTAGACTGTAGTTTTCTTGCGTTAAATGCCGTTTTAGCCGCCCGGATTACACCAAATAGTCATTTTCAATTAGGAGCTACTTCCTGTTACGTTTGCTCAACTTTTTTACGATCGTCAAAAACTGACTCCAAACCATCACCGCTTACATACTCTATCTAGTCTGTAGTAAGACTATTTAGCGTAGTCCAAATAATAAGTCTATTAGACTAGGAGTACAAACTGACCACTTTCTGGGCTAGTTTTACACTGCCTAAAACCTTTGGTGAGTGTCGCTTCAATCCTCGGTGCAAAATGGTTTGATTTTCGCCGAGAATACTGGCCTTGCCCATGATGTCTGCCACCCTGCATTTCTTTTTGAATTTTTCTATTACCACTGGAATTTCCCTCTTCACTTCGAAAGAAATATCATGAGATTCGCAGTCAGAGATATGACCTGATGCCATAGCTAGACATTGGTGGAAGTTCTCTCTGTTTCTAGTAGCTTTACTAAACAATGAACAGCATTTTATTTGTCGACTGTATCCTGGCCACGCCAACAGGTATTCAATAGATTGCTTGTATTACAACGAAAGCCAATCAATTATAGCTCGCAAGAAACCCCTATTTTTAGATAGCTGTTGGATGCAAAATCCAAAAACAGGGTATCCGATTCAACTCATTCTACATTTGATAGCTAAATTGCAGTACCAACACAGAGGAGGACCTGAAAAATACTTACCCTAGCGTTTCAAAAGCTCCCTTTTTACTTTCTTTTGTCCATTATCATTTCTATTCAACCTTAACTTACTGTATATCTACATAAAATGACTGACGCAAACACCTGAAGAATAAAGAGAAAAATAGCCTACGAAAAGAGAAAACATAACAAGAGGAGAAATGCTGCAACCAAGGAGTACGGAAAGGAGGAGATGCGAAATCGTATTTCCGAACGCTTACTAAAGCGGGAAAAGGAGCAGCAAAAAGCTAAAAAGGCGGCGCAACAGCAATCCAGTACTGATCCTATTCAACCTGCATTGGTCAACAATGATAGCCAAGAAAATGACGAATGGAGCGATTGTGGCTACAACTATGGCGATGATGCTGATAGTTTTCCTCACTTTCAGCAAGAGACTGTCAGAGAAATCCCTTTCATTCTGCCTCCTGTTGAGTGTGTCAAGAAGAGTCGCAAATAATTTTGGAATGACGGCAGCATCAATGTCAAGGATTGGTTTGCCAAGTCTTTCGGGTTGAATGGCCATCCCAATCCCTGTCTTGGTCTGCCTGACTCTTCCAATCTTGCTTCAAATTATTGCAACTGCTCGAATGGAAACAGCTTTACAATTTATTGTTATATGCTTCACTGTAAGAAATACCATGCTTACACATTGATTGAATGCTTTACTAATGTAAATTTTTTAAAGGCCATACATCTTTCACGTTTAAACACTGCGATGAACATCCAATTTTGAAGATCTTGCTGCTGATGCAGATGCTACCTAGTAGCACTGTTTATCCAAAAGTTGCTATACATTTCTCTGTGTTCGAGAAGTTGATGTCCTTGAAGATGAGTGGCTATATGTCCAATCATGCTTTTGTCAAATCTCAGAACAATGATAACTTCTTACTCGCCAACTATGACACTACCAAGGTAATGCGATCACATCGTCAAATTTACTCAAAACTAACAGCGAGTAAAATGTATGCCAGTTCAAGTTCTTGAACAATGGACTATTCAATAGCTGCCAAATCCTGTATAGAAGTATTAAAGCTCATGTTCTGAATGACGTTTATCATGTCAAAAACCGCATCGAAGATATTGGTTGTCATGCTTGCCACGTAAGTTGCATTCCTGCCAATGGGCTCATTTATTGATATATGTTGTTTTTCAAGAACTCTGAAAGAGTAGGTGTTGTTCTCGATGGCAACTTCCAGATGAAACGTAAAAACAATCAAAAAATCATCGAAAACAATGAAGAACATCCCAGCATTCTTTCAACAACTGTTGATGTTGACCAATTATTTGGCAGCAAAGAAGAAGTTGAAAAGTATGAGAACGAAAAGGATGATTGCAAGGATGAAGCCGTATGTGATATTTGAATGCTAACAGGTTTATATGTCGCTAAACTACGATTTGCATACTTAGTGTGGTTTGGATGAAGTAGAAAACTCGTTCAAGGCATACGGTAATAACAGCAGAAAAAAGGGCAGCGATCGCTTCGATGAGCTGGGTCTCTTTTCAATGAATTGTGCCAGGCATGGTATTCCCATGCGACTCTATGATATCTATGGTGGTGAAGCGTAAGTATCCTGGATTGGATGATCATAAAACAGTTGGTTATTTACTATCAATTGACTTTGTTTTATTAGTCGCAAGTACCCTCTTGCATGTATCGATCATCTGCTTGTGCAAGCAGAAACTTGAGGTAGGTTGCCCATTGATCACTAATGTGTATTATTGCCAACATGGACGTACATTAGGCTTGTATTCCCGAGCTAAGAAATAGAGATCCTCTCTACTTGGTTACAGTCTTTCATGCATACGCCCACAGTATGCATTGTCAAGTGGAATTTCACCCCAGAGTTGTTGATGGCAGTGGCTATACAGGTATGTGGATAGTGCTTTCAGAGGAAGATAAATGTGAGAAATTGTACTCAACTGTATTATAGACGGAGAAGGAGTTGAGCGTTTTTGGTCGATTTGTAACAGATTTTCTGGAATGACAAGATCAATGTCAAAATACAATCGCAAAGCCCTTATCACTGACGTTGTCTCCTACTTTAGACAAAGCAAAATGCTTGAAATTCGTAAGAGCTTTAACCCAACTGTATATTTTAAAGTACTCACGAACACTATTTGTGGTATAGCTATTCAAGTATTTAAAAAATACAGCAAGGCTCTCGAGAAAATTAACCATCTCAACATCACCAACAAAAATTACACCGAATTGAAAAAGCAATGGGACGAGCATGTAGCATTACTGTCAACTCCAGCAACAACAAACGGTATCAGTCGTGTTTGGCGGCGGCTGCTGCTGGCTATTGGCAAAATGCATTCTCATCAGGAGGGCAATTGATGTTTTTGAGAGCTCATGAAAAGGGCATTACGAATTGAAAGTATTATCGTCTATCCTGACTATTTCTCTCCTTGATTTTTTTTACGCATTTTTATGTCTAATAAATGGACTACTGAAAAAAGCTCACACCAATACAGGCTATAGTTCGATGTATATCTTGATCCATGTTCCTAGCTTTCTTTTGAAGCTTGACATGACGCCAGTGCCACATTATAAAATCTTTTTAGACTGGTATGCGTAGCTCCATCAATGATACGAATCCAACAAGTTTTTTATTTGACAGATAAAAACCATGCCCTTTAATTTACTCCTTCTCCTCTTCATCTTCTTCACCAGGATTGATATCATTCTTCTCTAATGAATAAGACATATCAGAGCTTTCAACACACTCTCTAATCACTTCTTCGTTCAGGAAAAAAGATACTGGGCCAAGTTGAATGGTAAGCGATTTGATGCTGTAGCACGCAAAGTGGATCAGAGGTGCCTTTTTGACGGGTCTCAAGTCAAATATTTCCTGACAAACAGCAAAAGGAGCCTCATCCGAATGAGCACGGATCAAAAAGTAGATCTTCTTTCCAATTTCTTTGATGTCCAACCAAAGATAGACGTCTGGCTGGATCCAACTGGCCTGCATCTCACGTTCAATCAAGTAAAAGTAATCAATGACATATTGATCCTCCTTGTCGCGAACCACCTGCAGGACGGGTTCACTGGCGTAGATAAAATGGTCAAACGAAGTGCGGTCCATTTGAACATGAAAGGCGTTCTGATGGTCGTTGGGAGCCAAGCAGCAATTGATCAACTTGAGTTCTTTCAATTGGGGGCACTTGTAGCTTACACATTGGAGGGCATTTTGAGTCACTCTGGCACCGCAAATCTCTAGTGAACGCAATTCAATGGTGTCATGAGCACTAAGCATGCTGCCGGCTTCGTTGAGGTAGTGTGTTGTCAATTTCATCTCCTTGATAAGGGGAAACTCGTACAACAGATTGAAGAACACCGCGGCTTCTTTACTTTTATAGATTTGCTGTGAAAGAAGTCGATCTCCATCTACTGCAGCACAGTTCACAAAGTCAAGCTCGAGACGCTCCAGTGTTATACCGACTTCTCGGACCAAGTTGGTGGGGTTAAAAGAAGCTGCAATCTTTGGAATCTCCAAGATAAAATGTGCTTTACGAGTCTTGTTTTCCAGCGCGATGACATCGAGGTGCAAGTTCATTTCATTGTCTTGTATGAATTGCGTAGGATATTGAATGGTCAAGTTGTTAATATCACCTTTGGCTGCAGTACACTTTCTGCCCAAATTATCGCCTGGCGGCACTGTGAAATGAAGGCTGTATTTCGTTAAATTTTTTAAACTATGCAAGATTCTCTCGAAATTCAGGCTGGTAAGATTATTGTCCAGTGATGGTTCCACCATGGCCATAGGATCCAGATTAAAGTCTAGTATATTTGGATATTTGTACAGCAAATATTCAATGACAAGAGGATAGCCAGGAGATGCAAAACTCAGCCTTTCCAAGCTTGGTACCTTTCCCACTTGCATTCGCTGCCACAAAACAGCGCTGTCTTGATGATGGTTTGGTGTCTCCATTTGATCCAGAATTTCAACGTTCAAGTAAAGCTCCTTGAGATGATGACACCCTTCGAGCACCGCATCCAGCTCTTTGATGTTATTGAATTCTCCTTCCTCCAAACGCAGCTCCTTTAACCTTTTGAATTCATCAAAACGATGAAGCACATCCTGGGTGTCGTCATGGTTGAACAAGCGTAATTGAACCGTCTCCAATGTCTCTTTGAATGCTAGTAAAGCCTTGCCATAAAGATCGTTCAGCACAAATGTGTCAGGAATGACCTTGAGTCTGTCAAACTTAATGGGCGAGTTCTCTGCAATTTCAATAATGGTGGTGTAGATGGCGCTTAATCGAATCGCACTGGAGAAAATGTCCAAGACTTTGCCAGTCAGCCTTTCGATACTGGGTGTAAATGCAAGCTGGAGAAGCTTCTTCATCACACGCTGATCCTCGTAATCTGTTACTGCAAGGCTTGTAATGCATCGTCCTCTTGCTGGATTTCTCTCCAAATGTCGAATTACCTTCTCTGCTTTTGCTTCGTGGTAAACAATTAGTGATTTGCTGAACATGGCAGTTTCTGCAGGATCATTCCAGGCTTTACAAACCAACCGGCATTCTGCAATCTCTAAAACAGATCTCAGATGCTGAAATATGATGGCAAGGATCTCTGGTGGTAATGATTTGTAGGTAGTCATCTTTAAAAGTGAAACAAAAAAAGAGGATTGACGTTGTCTTTTGTTGATTATGAGCTTTAGTAGGTTACTGAATTTAAATTTCGCTTCATCATCGTCTAGGACCAACCGCTAAAGCTCCCTGACGCTTCTGTCTAGAGGAGCCTTACTTAAATCAAGGACTGTCCGTTTACTCAAAGATCTAAAGTATGCAACTCTGAGATGCTTTTTCTTTTCGTTCCTAAAACAGTGAGATCAGAGCTTGTTTGCTATTGCCGTTAAAATGGATCCAAGCTATTAACACATGGTACATATATTAGTCTCCTGCTTCTTTGATGGAAGCTCAACCAAGAGCATGTCACCTAAGAGTAAATGGACTGACTCTCTGCCAACATCATCTTGACAATGTCAACAACGGGTTCATTAGTGGTTGGATCTTGATCTGACAGCACATACGCAAAAGATGGTAATCCATGTATTTTTGATTTGAGTGCAGTAAAAGATCAGATCGATAAAGATAGCAGCTTTATCTCTAAGGAGAGTGCCACATACTTTGCCATCATCTTTATCCTGTCATGAGAATAGTTCCTTAATTGAAATATTCGTGATAACCAGTGCTTGGGGATGTTTAATACACTTTTAGAAGCCTGGAATACCTTGATTAGATCATGTTCATAGGGAATGTTGTACTAGATGCTGGAAAATGGCAGGCTATAATATGTTGGTATTTCAAGTTGTGATGTCATTTCTATCTTTTTTGTTTATAAATTATTGCCCAACCTTTCTTTCAGAGAGAACACAGGTCTTTCACTTGCTGCAATCTACCTTTACTGGCAAATCTTGATTCCATCATGCAATCGTGCTCATTATTGGACAGCGGCACCACAACAAAGGCGCGTCCTCCAAATATGAAAAGGGGATTGAAACCGTGTCGAGTGCAATAGAGCCCCTAAATCCTTTCACTCAAATTACTGCCATGGTGCAAGCTAAACAAGTAGAAATACCAGAGTCTGAGAAGCTTGTTTCGAAATACTATAGAGAAGGTACGATTTTATGCGTTTTGATACACGCTGTCATCTATTTTTTATACTGAAAAGAGACATCTTTTGCACGCTGTTTTTTTTGGATGAGTAAATAGGTGCACACACACATACAGTGACTAACTCTAAAGTTTGATAGATGATCCAAAGGGAGGTACATGTAGCACGGGTTGGAAGCAGGTGCCCATTCCTTCCTTGATTCAAATTGAACCTTTGTTCGTAAGATTGCAATGTATGCTTGACATCTACTTGGATGTGTA
This sequence comes from Mucor ambiguus, assembly GCA_000950595.1. NCBI lineage: Eukaryota > Fungi > Mucoromycota > Mucoromycetes > Mucorales > Mucoraceae > Mucor > Mucor ambiguus. The sequence continues at coordinate 19,116 of DF836545.1, forward strand.
CTCAAGACAAATCACTAGGCCAAGCTTCGACAGCATAAGCAAGTGACAGATGAGGAAACTATACCGGAGGATGCTTTTAGGATTGACTTGGCTGAACAGTAAGATGGAAAAAGACTCGGGATTATGGTATATATATCTAATGTCTACGCCAGTGACAAGATCCAAACAGTACGCAAAAAAAGCGTGTTTAGCGAGCAAGTAACTGAATCAGAACAAGCCATCATCCAACAACGAGTGGCGTTACAGCAGCGACAGTATCAAGAATTCGAAAAAAAGGAAAAGAGCCTCAAGATACGGAAAGTAAAGGATGTCTACGATTACCTCACAAGCGAAGAGGTCAGGGCCATGCTGGATGAAAATGAAAATGATGAGGTGTGTTGAGCAAGTGAATTGACAGTATGATGGCAACTAAATAATGTCTTTACTGATAGCAAGAAGTGATCGTCCGCCTCACTCAGCCAGCTTATTTGTATGAGATTCGAAAATCCATTGCTTTGAAACATATCCATCCGGAAATCAGAGATACTATGAGCGAGGAGCAACAAGCAACTTACACGCAGCTCTTAGAGAAACGATCAAAGACGTTGAAAAAGACGACAGACGAGACAGCGAAAAAGTGAGCGGTAGACCAGAAAGCACATATGTAGATACTAACAGTCATCTATCATAGGACGTATCGTACAAAACCAGGCCGTTTAGGACTTGATGAAGCGCTCAAGAAGATGCAAGATAACAGCGTGGATCCATTCGAGGGTTGGTCATCTGCCCGCATTCGAGCCTATCAAATGATTGAACAGAATCCCAACAGTTACTACTACCGCTTTAACGCACCTGGTGAGGAGCAACGCAGAGGTCCATGGACGGCAGAGGAGCAAGCCCTATTTCACAAACGAATAGAAGAGGTGGGGTCCAAAGGACAATGGGGCATCTTTGCCATGAAAATCCCGGGTCGTGTGGGCTATCAATGCTCCAATTATTATCGCTTACTAGTGGAAACGAACCAAATACAAGATCCTAACTATGTTGTAGACGAGAACGGAAAAGCGCATTACTTGTTTGATAAAAAGAAACTGGATGGAAGTACTGAAAAGACCATACGCACCTACAACAAACATGGAGCAGGAAATCATGTTGCACTGGTGTCTTTGCCTTCCTCATCATCAGCTACGGACGTATCATCCAGCCCTGAAACACCTGATATCTCGTCTATTCATCGAAAACGCAACACTCAAAAGTCAACTGCCACCATATCCAGGCACAGAAATAAGCGAAAGCGAAGAGCGTTCACATGGAACTCGAGTGACGAGGACGAAGATGATTTCGAGGATTACAATGATACATCGGGTACATTTAAGGTAAGATCCAGTGCATCCAGCAGCAGCAAACGGACACGCACACGAAGCACACAGGCACACACCGCATCAACAAAACAAGACGAAAACCCTCTGCCTGGATTTATTGACCCCATTACATTGGATGAGGTGATCAAACCAGCCATTTCCACTTATGGTCATGTTATGGGGTAAGTTGTAAAAAAAAGCATAGACCGCCTTGTTTTTACTAAAAACAGCCATATGAACATAAACAGTTATGACAGTTGGGTGCGTTGTCTTACAAATTGGGAAGGTAGAAAGAATATTTGTCCACTGACCAAGAAACCCTTAACCAAGAGAGACCTCAGTAAGTAGTCTACATTGTGGTGTGGAGGTATATAAACTAAGCTCCTGTCTTCTAGTTGTCTTGACTCCTGACAATATCGAAGCGTATCGAGACAAAATCATCCAATAAACAAAAAGAGTCTGTCTTGTACTCACACACACAAAGATGCACACACAAAATACCCAACTTGCTTTTTCCTGTTTTCTCCCCCTTTCCCCACTCCTTCTTTCTTTCTTTCTCTTTTTTCTTGCCAATAAAATGAAGCAAAACCCCATCCTTATACCCGAAATAAGCCATATCTTATGCTCATTTGTCGACGCCAAAGATTTACTCAACCTAGCACTCACTTGCAGAGCGCTCTATCACACCTCTTGCTTTAGATTATGGAACACACTAAACCCCAAATCACACCGCATTCTGCGAAAGATCAAAAACACATTGGATCACACCTCCGCTTACAACAAGTATGTTTGGAAATTCTGTCTATCGTCAAAGCAAGACATCCATCACTTAGAGCGCTTCTTCTTTGATCACTTTTTATTTCCCAACCTCAGGGAACTCAAGTTTTCAAATGCTGCTGCTCAAGATCACATTTTGTATCCAATGATTGCTTCTGCTCAGAAGTCGCTTACATCGTTGAATCTATCGAAATGCTACTGTTTATCCACCGCCGTCATTAAACCGCTGCTGAGCATGCCACCGCATCAATTGGAGTCATTGGTTTTATACGGGTGTGGAAAAATGGACTCGCAGGTGTTGGTCGAGATCATCCATCGCCATTGCCGTACGTTGAAACGTTTGAGGCTTACCGATGTGAATGATGCTATCATGGACGCTATCCAGCACTGCAGAAAACTAAATGATTTGGGGCTGGAGCATTGCAGTGATACTACATTATCGGGTGCGTCCTTGACTCGATTCTTTGCATCCTTGTCAAAAAATCAGGTACAACTCACGCATCTCCGTTTACGTGATATCGATAGTCTGACATGTCAGCATCTACGAGTCATTGCTAAATCCCCCAATCGAGCATCGCTTGTTCATTTTGATATGAGTGAATGCAATCGCATCAATGCGGAGGGCATTTCTTGGCTTGCAACGGAATGCATCAATCTGCACACTTTATTATTGGCTTATCAAGAAGGCGTGACGAATCAAGCTATACAGGCAAGTCTAAATTTATGTGGAATGACCGAGATTTTATTAAAACTGCATGCACTATAGTTATTCATTCAGAACTGCCATCAACTAAAGCACGTGGATGTATCTGGCTGCCGACTTCTGACCGATCATGCGTTCTTTCCTCTTCTTGACGCTGTAGATGATAACCTGATGAAAATTACTCTTGAAACACTCAATGTCAGTGGACTGGATTTACTATCACCTTCCTTGATATACCAATTGCTCTCAAAGATCAGCTCATTGCAGGAGCTGTGCTTGGGTGTCACCTACGATTTGGATGAAGCAGATAATATTTTGCATTGCATCAATCACCATGACGACCAGCAACGATATTACATGGATACCGAGAAATTTTATACGATTTGTAAATTACCGTTTAACAAAACATCACTTATCGACAGCGGTAGAAAAAGGTCTACCTTATACCTTCATTTACGACATTACCACCACTCTTTAGACGGTATCGATGACCAAGACATAGAACATACAACCACCACATTACCTTCTCCCTCGACTTGGAACTTACCTTCATTGTAAACTACATACGCGGTTACACTACATTCGATCACATGCATGCATTTAGAGTTGCACGAAATGTACAAAAATTCAATCAAGTCCGTAGCAGTAGTAATAGTAGAGGCTGTATTTTACACAGCCATTGTAGAGCCATTAAAGTAATTCCCAGTCATCCAACACTCAGTCTTTTTGTGCGCATTTAGCTTTTCCCTGCGCATTCTTCAGATGACTCGTATTATAAACTGCCCAAGTCCAATCTTTATTAAGTAAGCCAAACATTAGCTAATCTAAACGGTACACGACGAATGTATAGCATGAATGAAGAAAAAGACCAATATCGTTTCATCGCATGAGGCATTCTAAATCTCACTTCCCCCCTGAGCGGAGATATCATGTCAAACATGCGCATTTTTTGATCCGCCATCATTGTGCTTGATTCATGATGGTCTTGCTCTAGCTGAAACTGTTGCTAAATCAGAAGAATGACAGAGCCTTACAATATACACAAAAACTTTGGCAACTGATTACGTAATTTATTTGCCAATACGCGGATTCCTTAATATAATGTTACAACTCTATCTTGTACCAAATCAAACGAGACACCCGTGGGGCTAGCTTCCACCTCATGAAGCATAGTGACCGTAAATGTCTCAGTACCAGTGTAGCTCGTGATTGAATTTGTAGAATATAAGGTATTGACTTTTGAAAAAGGAACAGTCATGGTTATCTGTTCTGAGGTATGATACGTCATGGTCCTTGTGCCAACATAAAAGGTTACTGTTGTCTTTGGACGTTCCTGCAGTGGATTAAAATCAGCAGGAAGTTCTAGTATAGGATGCTCAGCAAATGCATCCATGTCGGCATCATTTTCTGGATTAGCAATGGCATTGTCTTGATTGATAAGACCCTCAACATCAAGCAACTGTTGAGGGATGAGCACATCCAAGAGCGATGAGTATTCACTTAACATGCTGGATGCAGTGCTTCCTATGACTGCTTTGCTGGGCAATACAATCTCTGTAGTAGTAGTCGTAGAAGCAAGGGGTTTACTGATTTCAGCCACTGTGGAAGCACTTTGATTCTCTTCTTGAACAGTGACAGGTAGTAATTGACGGCCTCTGCGAATCATCCATTGAAAATCATCCACTTGCTCTGGCTCTGCTTCTGTTGACATGTCATCATCTCTTCTCAAATGAGGCCAGCAAGACGCAGAAGCAATGTGACATGATGCATCAATGGCCTCAAAATCATATAGACTTGCACCCCTGGACTCATAATTGGATGCGATCAACTGACCTGCAAATCCCCCTGACGGCCCATCAACCACGCTGCCTGTTTTGAAGTTGCATGACAGGTATAATGAGCGTTTCATTCTTGTGTTTGATATAGAGTGCTTTCAACTTACCAAAGGGCGCTAGAAATGTGCCACCAATCATCGTATCCGAGGTTCTATTGACAGTGAATGATTGTTCTGCACTTTCGTCCATGACGCCTTGCTCGTCTACAGAGAAAAAATTCCATACAGTGTTGCAGGCTGGTAATTGGCTTATAAATGCTTGGGGGATGTTGAGCTTAAAGGTAGAGTTTCTTGCTACAGGAATCTATGCGCAAATCTGGTTATAAGCAGGGAGTTTGTGGGGCCAGATAGTGCTTGGACTTACATTGAATACGATTGGCTTGTCTGTGGGCCACGCAACATTTGCATCTGTAGCTTGTGAAAACACACTAGGGTCTGAGAGGTATGTTGTGTCCGTGTTGACATCACAAAGCGCATTGTTTTGACAAGAGGCGAAATTAAAATAATAATATTTGTCATTGTCGTTGTCGTGAGGCTGTACTGATTTAATTTGACCCTCTTTTGTCAAGGTATGTGTCGCCTTTTGCAGTGCCAAATACAGCGATGTCTTTTTCGTAATGTTCTCGTAGGTCGCGATGGAAGGTGTTTTTTCTTGGTGAGGGCTGCTATTCACGAGGAGTCGACATGATTGCATTGGACGCACTATGCTATTATGGAAACTACCGTGAGCATTGCCCTCCACTTTGTTCTCACCGTGTAACTGGATCGAACCTGATACAATGGCGTCTTTGATCTGGTAGTGCTGCTTTGGTGTAGAGTGCTCCGCCTTGTTATTCATGTACAAACCGTATTCTGCCAATGGTATTGTTTCGTTGTATTGGGATTGGCAGTGGATGTTGCCTTCGCTATTCACGTAATAGTTGTTGATAGTCAAGTCAGAGCCAACGATCAATGGACCATCCATACCAGTGGTAGTTGCGCCTTTGGGAGCAATCGCCTTGAAATCATGTAGGATGATGGCATTCCAGTAATTCAACTAGATCAATTTTGATTTAGCTTGGCTTGAATGAGGGTGTTGTGTGTCCATTTTACCTCTTTTGATTGGCACATAATGTCTTTTTCTAATGAAAGTGGTGTTTTACCCACAGCGCAAAAGATGGCATTGAGAAAACTAGATGCCACGCTGAATAAAAGCAATCGTTTCATCTCAGGTCAAAGCGTAAAGGAAAAAGGGGCGAAAACAAATGGCTGTGTATACCTCAAATTATAAAGTAAAATGTAATAGCTGGTATGTGCATCCTGTTGACCTCTGAATACATGGCCCATTCCTTTGATTCGGATAATCCAAACATCCGGTATCACTGCATTCAGTGCAAAACGCGACTGTGTGGGTTCCATTCGTTCTATTCTTCTTACGGTTATATCAATGAATCCAGGCTATTGGTGTAGAAGAATCACCAAAAAGCGCAAAAATGCGCAGGCTTAGCATGTAAGTGATTTAAAGTGTGATACATGTAAACAAGGTATAGAAAATATTTATAGATGTCTATTTGACAATGATATCAACATGAGCAAAGTGCCAGGATGTGACCTAATAGTAGCCAACTCCATGATGATGCATTTCGCCAATGCCGCGTTTGTGTGCTACAGTCTAGTTATAATAACTATTCCAAGCTATCAGCATATGAAAGGTTGCCAGTAGGGCAAGATCATGGTGAAACTCTAAATTTAGTAACCAACAATAAGAAATTGGATAATAGGGGACTTGAGGGTTGGGTGAAATTTCTTGGTGTGAAATTTTAAATAAAGTCAATGTGTTTGTTTCGACTCGTTATCCTTTTCTTTTTCTCTCTCTTTTCACAACAAATTGATACCCGCCGCCAACATGGACGAATTAACTCCCAGTGCACCAGAGGGACAAGAGACGCCTCGTGCAAGCAGCCATCGTATCCCCTTTGTGCATAGGCTGTCGTCGTTTCGACGCTCTCGACACAGCAGAACATCCTCAGCATCGTCCCAAATGTCGAATCATCAAGCTGAAACAAACATTGTGCCCGCAGATTTAGCGCTCAAGGTGGATATCATCAGAGGTCGCAATTTGAACCGAGAAGATGAGGTAAGGATGCCTTTTGGGATACCTCAAAGAGATTGCAATCAAGACTAAATCCCCTCAAGTCAAATATTCCGAATCCATATGTCAATGTGAGATGCGGAGGCATTCGGCAACGAACAGACACCATCCAGAAATCCTCAGATCCAGAATGGCTGTGTAGCTTTGAATTCAACATATCCAATGATATCATAGGCCATCGAAAGAGACTCAGAGCTCTCAAGAAGCACGGCTTATCTATCACTGTATTCAACAAGGATCGATTCTCCTCCATCTTTCTAGGGCAAATATGCTGGTCCTTGGACGAACTGTTCTCCTCGCCAGACCACATCGCCTTCGATGATGCCACTGCAAGTATTCGATTCAAAACAGTAATAGGATCGTGTAACCCGTACTAAAATATTTTTTATATTAAATAGGCTAAATGGTATCCCTTATCAAGGACAAGCCGTCAACATAGACGATTTCATTTGAGAAAGAAGCGAGGTGGTGCTAGCAGTGATGCCAATGCCAGCACAAGCACGTCGGATGCTGATCAGGCTGAACTCTGCTGTCAAATTGGCTTGATATACAGATCAGACTCAGGCACCACTATCCCCACGGATTCTGCGACACTTGCTGAAGAACTACAATTCCTATTAGTCGATGATCATGATGACGACGATACAGATACACACGCTATACCGTCATCGCCTCCCATCGCAGCACCGACCACAGCGCCTGCCACCATAACAGTGCCGGAAATGCAAAAGAGCTCCAGTACGACCTCGTTTAGCAGCCGATTTAGAAGACCATTGAAAAAGGATAATTCCACATCCTCTATTGCGAGTCTTACACCCTCCGTCGAGCAGCAACAGCAGCAGCCACCAAAGCCAAAGAGAACTAGACGCTTAAAGAACAAGTTTAGACGTCGCAAGGGCGAAAATGGAGGTCGTCGTTCTAGCAACAAAAAGAAAAAGACAGAAGGAGGATATGCCAAGTTCTATTCAGACGTCATGGGCATCACATTTCTGGAGATTGAAAGTGCTCAGGACCTTCCACCCGAGAGAAATGTCACTCGCACCGGCTTTGATATGGATCCCTTTGTCATTGTCAGCTACGGTGTCTCTACATTCAGAACAAGAGCCATTCGACACAACCTGAACCCCACTTGGAACGAGAAGCTCTTTTTCCACGTCAGAAACTCGCAAGAAAACTACAAGATCAAGTTTGCTGTGTACGATAAAGACAAGTTCTCGGGCAACGATTTTGTTGCTTCACAAGAGATCTCTATTGCGGATATCATTCAAAAGATGCCTACCAGTATCACTCAATCTACAGCTACACCAAACGCATCCGATCAAGCAGATCACAGCCCTTCTCAAGAGATTGAGCGCAACATGGGCAGACATATCATCCCTCTTAATTTGGCTAAACCTGGCAAGTGGAAAGATAGCATTCACCCTACTTTGACAATCAGAGCCAAGTTTGTGCCCTATGTGGAAATCAGAAAGATGTTTTGGATTGCTTTGGCAAAGACGTGCGATGCAGACAGCTCGAATACCATGAGTCGCCTCGAAGTACAAGCCATGTTGGAGGCATTGGGCTCAAATATCTCTGAATCTACCTTAGATCGCTTTTGGCAGGAACATGGCAAAGGCTTTGATCAAGATTTGACCATGGATGAGTTGGTGGCCAGCTTGGAGTCTTTCATCTTGGCTGTGGACACCAAGCAAGCCGAAGGTGGGGAGGATCCAAACATCATCATTGAAGAGGAGAAAGATGTGCCAGTGAATGCAAAGAACAATAGCACAGTGAATCCATTCTTTTTGGCTGCGTCTGATGAGGAGGAGGACGATGAGGACGACGATGAAGAAGATGACGAGTATGATATAGATGACAGCGATGACAGCGATGACAGTGAGGGCGGCTATTTCTCCAGTCATGGTGACTACGATGAAGATGATATCGATTTGGCCCATTCTGGCTCGACCACATCCGCCACTGCGCCTCAATCACCTGATGAGGCTGATTATGAGGCTTTAGCTGAGGCTGATGGCATCCAATACATTGATGGTCCATTAAAGGAGCTCAAGCTACAACAGGACAAGGAGCAGCTGGAAAGTGAAGCTCAAGAGCACCATCCTCACAAGCCAGCGCAAGAAAAAGTGATTCGACTCAATGAATGCCCCATTTGTCATAAACCTAATCTCGGAAAGCGTGGTCAGATGGATATTGTGACACATGTGGCTACATGTGCTGCCAACGACTGGACTACCGTGGACAGATTTTTGATGGGTAATTTTGGTTCTGAAGCACAAGCTCAACGCAAGTAAGTTTTCGCAAAGGAGAAACTGTTCTTGTATGCGTGTGTCTAATAACAAGGGGATAGGTGGTTTGTAAAATTAGTCAACAAGGTGGGCTATGGTAGATACTCGGCTGGAAAGAACAATGCCAATATCATCGTGCAAGACCGTTTAACGGGCCAATTGATTGATGAGCGCATGAGTGTCTATGTTCGTTTGGGTATGAGATTGGTTTACAAGGGCATGCGTTCGGGTATTCAGTCAAAGACAGGTAAGAAGCATCCCAACTGGTTGTTCTACGCCCATCTACTAACAACCTCTTCTAGCACAACGTATCTTGGCCAACATGTCTGTCAAACAAGGTCGTCGATTCGATGATCCGCTTTCAAAGCGAGAAATCAACTCGTTTATCAAATTTCATCGATTGGACATGAGCGAAGTCTTGGAGCCTTTGGAGAATTTCAACACATTCAACGAGTTCTTTTACAGAAAGCTCAAACCTGGAAGTCGTCCTTGTGAAGCTCCTGATGACAAGCGTGTAGCTGTCAGTCCTGCTGATTGTCGTATGATGGCGTTCCCTACCATTGACAGTGCTACCAACATTTGGATTAAGGGTGTCGAATTCAGTATATCCAAGTTACTAGATGATGCAGAAGAAGCCAAGGCTTATGAAGGTGGTGCATTGGCTATTTTCAGATTGGCGCCACAAGATTACCACCGTTACCATTCACCCGTCGATGGTGTGATTCGCAAGATACACAACGTACAAGGACAGTATTACACGGTGAACCCAATGGCGATTCGTACCACGTTGGATGTCTATGGCGATAATAAGCGTGATATTGTGCACATGGAGACAGAAGCATTTGGTAAGGTGGCTATTGTGTGCATTGGTGCTATGATGGTGGGCTCCATTGTCTTGACAGCTGGTGTCGGTGATCATTTAGCCAGAACCGATGAGTTGGGTTACTTTGCTTTTGGTGGCAGCACGTTGGTTGTCTTGTTTGAAAAGAATGCGATGCGTTTTGATGAAGATTTGTTGGAAAATGCTAGTAATTCACTAGAGACTTTGGTAAGTGCTATTTAGTGTGTAATTATTTACAGCATGTTATCTAACTAGATCTTGTCTAGGTGCGTGTTGGTAATCACATTGGTGTTCACCCATAGAAGCATTTTTCTTCATGTATTTCTTATATCCATTTTAGCAATGTAAATTTTAATATTATAAATAAACATGTAAAAGAATATCAACCTCCCCTTTGTGTAAACATTTGATGGAGCGAAACAAATCTTACTAAAGAAGAAATGCAGCGATCGCTAAGCTAGATCAGATCACAGATACAATGAGTATGTCCACATATATGCTACTCGATCCTCTTCTTTTACTTTCCTCTTTTTTCTTTTTTTTTTCTTTTTTCTTTTTTCTTTTTTTTTAAAATGTATACTTGCTTTGTTTTGATATAGAATCTATCTTGACAATTCAATATGACGGACGTGTATATCATGATTTCTGGATGGGTGTGAACATGAAATCAATGAGATTTTTAAGCGGCATGGGGTATACTTTAACTGTATCTTTTGATTTGATAATATTTTA
>DF836544.1:6534-18215 GCA_000950595.1 Mucor ambiguus
TGCACTGATCTTCTTTGCGGGTGATTGTATAATGTGTGTATGTATGTATATATATATTAATCTATTTTCTCTCTCTCTCACTCTCTCTGTCTGTCTGTATGTCTGTCTGTCTCTCTATCGTCTAATCAAGTTGAGGAACTCCTCTCTGGTTCTTGGGCTGCTTCTGAATACACCCAACATACAACTTGTAATAGTAGAGCTACCAGGTTTCTAGTGACAAATCGGTGTTAGTTTCCATACAATTTCATGACACTGGTAAATTCTCGTGTTACCTGTACACCTCTATTGGAAATACAATTAAACAAGGGTGGGAAATTGGGATCAGTTACTGGTAAAAAATTTCTCACAACCTTCATAGGCATTACCTCGAACACATGCACAAATGTGAGCATTCCATGACGACAGCGACACCTTGAGGTTGCAGTATCTCCATTAAAGCGGTGGCAATTTGCTTAGTCATACGTTCCTGAACTTGCAATCTTCTGGCAAACATCTCTGCAATACGAGCAAGCTTACTAAGACCAACAACCCGTCTGTTGGGGATGTAAGCGATACTGATCTTTCCCATGAAGGGGACCATATGATGTTCACATAATGAAAATACATCAACATCCTTGACAAGCACCATTTCATCATGATCTACATTTATATCGTATGTTGTTAATGACTCGATTCTATATCCCAGGTTCCGAAATGTTTACCTTCTTCAAACACAGCATCGTTGATCACCTCTACCCATAGATACAGAGCGTTAGGCTTTCATTTACTCGCCTTGTCACTACTATATCCGTTGACTTACCATGAATGTTTCTTTCATATCCTTGCGTAAAGAACATCAATGCTTTCGCATAACGATCGGGAGTCTTTACAAGGCCTTCCCTTTCAGGGTCTTCGCCAATACATGCCAAAATAGTTTTTACTGCTTCTGCCAATTTCTTTTCTCTTTCTTCTCTTTGTGCAGGAGTCTCATCGCGACGTTGTCTTGCACCCAAACCTTTATGTTGTGCATACATACTTAATATTCACTTGTATTTCCTTTTATGTCAGATTTAGACTTACTGGGCCAGCTCATGCCATCGTTCTCAACGGGTGTGGCTACACGGGATATGTTTAGTTCTTCTTCTTGATGAGACATTTTGGATCAATGATTTTGATTTGGATAACGGAGAGAAAAAAAAAGAGAAAAAGAAAAAGAAACACACAGACAATGCTCTTTTGATTGCCTTGTCATGGTTGAACAAGACCCGAGAGATCCGTGACTCTACATCTACAACTCATCCATGTGCATGCGATTGGTGGATCAGTTGCTAATTCGCACGATTTCACAGATTTGCAATTGGTAGTATCGAAATCAAGATGTAAAAAATCAGAAAAAAAAGCTTATTCTGTCCAACATTAGAGCAGCAATATTTGCATTATACCCATCCTTTCTACTACCGTATTTGATTCTTTCAATTTTTTATCACATCGCACATGACATACCAGTCTGTCAGTCTTTGTGTATTTAGTACTGCAATCCATCATTTGTTGTAGAAAATATAGATCACCCGATTAAACGATCAAACAAGTCTCCAACGTTTTACCTTATGTCAGTCAGTTTCTACCAAAAACATCCATTGCAGATACTTTAGCGATAATGGTACCTATGGTGGTAACAAAACACTAAATTTATATAGGATATTGGTCATATTTTTTGGTCTGTATTTGATCATGTCAATGCTTCGAGGATACTTTTTGAGCAGAAGCGACAACTGTATCCATCGCTGGTAGCAGACTATAGTGAACTCCATAAACCATTGATCCCAAATTACCTCTCATGATGTCGTTCTGGCGTCAGTACCATAGTCCTCTAGTATTTGATTGAATCAGCCGACACTGTGTACCCTTCTAGTATAAAATGACGATAGCTACATCTATCAGATTCGAATAGGTTAGCTCACATAAATGGTCCCAAGCTTAGTGGGTATGAGTTGCTTAGGGCGAAATTCTGGTGTGTAAAATGTTATTGCTCTACAACTGATTTCAGTGGTGAAAGGTGATACATCTTCTAATTAATAATCTTTGAGAAATACATTGCATTTTATTAAGTTCATTTAATGATATAGACTCTTCTCAATCCCTCAATTTCATTGATTTTAAGCTTTATGATGTCTAAAGCTAGATTCAGGGGCCTGGTTTACATCTTTGATTGGGCATTTATGCGGCGATGCAGGTCGTTAAAGGTCGCAAATTCTTGAGATTTCCCTTGATTTGTATGGCCTAATACTTGGTCTGTCATTTGGTCAGTAAATGATGGCTTTATGAGCAATCTAGCAGCTACTACACAATCAAATAGTGTATCCATAATAGGAAATTTAGAATTAGGAGGGAGAGACAGGAGTGACACGAGATGCCTTTTCCATGGTATGCAATGTAGTGTTACATAAGCGTCATTGTTTAAATTGTATGCTCATGATGTATCTACATAGTGTACACATGCTGGGTGAGCGGCGGAAGGATATGTAGTACTCTCTGACATGTATGCATTATTAAAAAAGCTTTGACAAGATTCTCTTGCTACAGTTGTGGTTGTTAAATATTACTAAAGACATCGGGAAACGTGGCCATTTCATTGTTCTGCAATAGAATTACGAACAAACAACACAAGAAGGCAAATGACATAAATGACCATTTGTAGTCATGATCTCCTCAATTTTGTTTTACCCCTAAAAAGAAGGGAAAGGGTAATTACATATGACATGTTTCTCATTCTTTGTAGTATATACGACATATCCACATTTCATTATTCAAATCTTCTTTCCTTCCTTCTCAATCCTCATTTTTGAACAACATTTACAATGTCATTACAACAATTGCCTTTCGAGTTGCAATTACTGATCCTTGATTACATTCAACAAGACAACCACCTCAATTTAGCACCCATTTCTCAGTAAGTTACTACCCTTCAAAATATTCCCGAACAACGGCATTGACTCTCATTTGAAAGTACCTGTAAGCTTTTTTCTTGCGCTGTAGCAGACAAGCTCACTCGGACTCAAACTATGACTCTTTTGCAAACATCTACATACCGCCACAACGCATCGCTGGGATTTCTGAGGCTCGCATTAAGACAGAGCAGCATCTATCTTATGACAAACCATCTCCAAGCAACCATCACCGATAGGTCTGGTCTCTCTATTGTTGCAGACATACTTAAAAACCAACAAAGAGCAAACACAATGAAAACCATCCATATAATTGTCCCATGTGAACTGCAGCCTGAACTATTAGGCAGGTTATCTAAACATTCTCAAACACAACTCAAGGAATTATCCATTCGTGATGCAGCAGATGACAACCAGGTCGCGACAAAATCATACAATGCACAAATCCGTACACCAGAGATAGTGCAAGCTTTCACGTCAGGGTTCTTATCAGTATCTCACAAGACACTCACCAAGATAGATTTGCCATCATTCCCTTCATCTCTCCTACTCACAGCGTCAGAGGCTGAATTTCCAAATGTGAGTTATTTGCATGTTGCATTGATGGGTCACAACAGTCAACAATACAATCAATTATGGAGAGATTTCAAGACCAAATTTCCTGCGCTAAGAGAATTACGCTTGACATTGGATAGAGAATATCTGGCCTTGTTCAAATCACTCTTGGAGGACACATCGCTATTTCCATGGATCAAGAGATTAACAATTCAAAGCAGTGAATGTCCAAAGACATTCTTATCACAGCAGGAATTGAGAAATAGTCTACTACAGTTGAATGGATTGAATAGAATCACTGCTGGTTGGGATATGATTGTTCTCAATTAGATGGCTTTGCTTCATGTCCTCCTTCTCCTCCTTTTTCTTTCATCTATAGTTCTCCTAGATCCTAGACTACTCATATCTTCCCCTCCTCTCTCTAACTAATCCCTTTGCTTCCATGCTTTTGTCTTCCACATGATTGAATCATCAAAATAAAAAAATAGGTGGATATTTTGATACTTTTTTATATGTTTAATCTGTGTATTGTGTATAGTTGATCGTTTTCTTTAGGATCTGCCTTCATAAAACTTGTCCAAAAAGGTTGTTGGCTTGGGTGGTGCTTCTTCTTTTTGGAAATAATTCATAATATGGTTGGTTTGCTTCCAGACGTTCATAACTTCTTGGTATTCCATTTGTCCTTTAGCGAACAAAATGTCACGAACTTCGAGCTTTTCAACATTGCGATGTCTTTCGAATTCTTCACGGATTTTAGCACGAATAGCTGAGCTTGGCAAGTTGATTTCGTGAAGTTTCATCATCTCAGGAACCTAGAGAGTGGGATGATGAGAATGTGGGGTAATCCAGAGTGTCATCTTTTTTTGAAATGTTACTTACGGATTTTTGCCACTTTCTGTAAAGAGCCAAGGCACGAGATCTAGCAGCATCAGCAGATGAGGCAGAGGCTGTGGTAATAGCATGCTCAGCAACAGCAAAGACTCCGTGTTGAATCATTGTATATTAGCGAAGAGTAAGAGAGAGTGGGGAGAAAAAAAGGTGTAGAGTAATTCTATTTTTCGGTGAGGCACCACATGGACAGACTGCAATTTTCATCTTTAACCCCAGAATTAAATCAACAACATCGACTTGGATTCCCTTCTTGACCCTGCGTCATCAATGTCTTCTCTTGAATGATACGGTATGAATTGAACCGCCGTGTAAATGTATTCAACATAGGATGTAGATGCTCTAGAATGCCAATGTCGATCACGACACATTTGGTTGCCATGCCAACCGCAGATATCAACTATACAAGGTGTCATTATCTCTATGGCAACAAAATACTAAATCTAAGATTTATTTGTTGGAAGCTAGGCCTAATTTCTCGTCCCTCAATGTGTGTTCAAGCTCAACATTCATATTGGGGCGCCAAAAGGCAAGCTTGATTACATCGTTTCGTAGGTTCTATACAAATAACTATCTTTTGTAGGGGAACTTACTTGTTTAGATAATAATATCAACCCGTACCTATCTTTGAATCATACAAAATTTTGTCATTAGGATCTCGGCGATTTGCAAACAAACAAATCCACAGCTATTTGGTGCAGCCAACCTTATTATCATGTAAATGTTCAATGCAATAGATACCTCTACAGATTATGCCAGGGTGAAATGCCAATGTTTGATTCAATGATAAAAGTATCACTCGACATTTAGAGATTCTCGCGCAGAATTAGTCCCACCGAGAGAAGTAAAATACTACCGATAGGCTGATAGACTATTTAACAAATACTGCATCCATGGTTCAGTTGCATATCCGGAGCATTTTATGAATCACAATGTTGAAAAAAAGGGACATGATCCCAAAATTGAATTGAATAGGGAAATTATCGAAACTTATTTCCATATTTCAACACTTTTTCCTCTCTCCTCTTCCTTTATACCTTACAATCTCAAACAGCATGACAGATGCTGCTCTTCTTAGTACATCAACCAAATATTTGGCTTCAGAAAGTAACAGTAGCATAAATTTCACTGCTGAATCATCGTCTGATGAGGATGAAGATATAACTACCACGGCGACGACTACCAAATCCAGTACCACCATGTATCATCACCATAAATCCAATGTTACTGCGCTCACACTACCCGAGCCATTAAGAGCATCCAACGAAGATATTGATAAACAAGCGGCTATCGCTGCCAATGCCCTCTCCAGCGCTGCATCGAATCATAAACTGAATTCTGGCATCCTGTACAGGGATTATATCTCTGATTCCAGTGATATAAATTCCGAGACATCCTCCATGTTTGAAGATGGTGGACATCATCATCAGTTTCGACAATCTACAGGTGATTTGACATTGATCAGCAAAGCAGTTTCTGCCGACACATATACATCAGAAACACCTGGATCGTCAGCCATTGTTCCCGCAGAGAGAAACCCTGTGTCTGATCTGCTTCGATCTCCTTCTTCAGTCACCTCAACAGACGGAGAGGATTCGCCTTCTGTTGCTGTAGCAAAGATCAAGAGCAAGCGACACAGTGTGCCAGATCTAGCCATGTCAGAGTACTACTCTTCCTCGACGATAGCCACCGCTACAATCACAGCATCGACAGCAAATACTATCACGCGAAAATCTATCAAAAAGAAGCTAGCTGTATCCACCAGCATTGCGTCCATGTCTCATCACAGAAAGCAGGTAGCCACTGCAACATCAACGACATCTACTGATTCAATACCATTGCATCCGCCACCGCAGCAAGTGATTGCGTCTGACGAAGAGCCGCCACCACCACCGCCTACCTCGCACTGGGCGCTGAAGAAGAACACTGTACATTATGATTATAAAATAATTCCCGATCATCCGTCGCTTCAGCAACACCAGCAATTACAGGTAGAACGCTCGGAGCAAAGGGAACCTACGGTACTGGACATGAATACCACCGCAGCCATTCCAAACGGCCAACAGCCGCGATTCATCACTATGGAAGAGGAACTGGAGAGCGCTGAAGACTTGTTCATGAGTGCAGATGACCAAGAAAGCATTGAATTGAACAAACCACACAACATGAGTATGATAGATTTGACACAGCAGCAGCGACAAGAAACGACCAAGAAGAACGAGATTCGATCATTGGAGCAGAGACGCTCTATCAAGCGACTGAATGCTGTCAAAGAGCTGATGGATACTGAGGAGACCTATAGCCGTGATTTGGGCATCCTCTGTACAGTAAGTTGGCAGTGGAGTTCAGCTATTCAATGTGGTTATTGACTATATTTAAATAGCATTTCTTGGCTATCATCAAAGAGGCCTCTTGTATTACAGCTGAAGAAAGCGATATTCTGGTACGAAATTCCATGCAAATACTCGTGTTTCAAGAAAAGTTTACCGAGGCCCTGATCGAAGCACATGGAGACGAAGAAGAGGAAAAGAACGGCATCTTCTACAAGGGAAATCTGAAGAACATTGCTCAGTGCTTTGTTGAGTGGGCACCCAAGTTTGAAATATACCTTGACTACTGTGTTCGACAAGACCATGCTGTGACTGTGTACAATGAGCTGCTGCAAACCAACGTTGAATTCGCCAATCTGATTGAAAGATTACACACATTTCATCGCGTGTCGTTTGGATTCAGTCGACTCAAGTTTGATGACTATTTGATTATTGTAAGTAATGAAAAGGGGGGTATCAAGGAGCACAGAATTTACTCTATGCATTGTGCAGCCATTTCAAAGAATATTCAGATATCGACTCCTGCTACAAAGCATCACCAAGGCCACACAAAAGGACTCTGAGGAATACGAGATACTATCAGAGGCTCAAAACACGATACATTGCATTGCTTCCAAAATCAACAATGAGAAATCCAAAATGGAAGCAAAACGTAAGACGGCTCTCTTTCTTTCCAGGTTAGACTCTGACTGGTGCCTTCCCAAGCGATGGTTCAGTACATTGGGTGTGTGTACCTTGATTGGTACACTTGAGGTGCGCTGCAAAGGTGATAGCAAGGCAAAACGCATTGGATGTGCTCTGTTCAACCATTACATGATCATGGCCAAGGCAAAGAAACACAAGCAGTACGAGCCTAGATATTGGTTTCCATTGCGAAAGTTTGAAATTGAAAACATACCTAATTCTGAAGGTGAGTTAACAGTTGTCAGTCCTGTATACATCGACGTTAACATGGCTAATCACAGGCTCCATTACTTGCTCATGGCTATTGCGCAGTGATGAGAATACACTGGAACTGAGCGCCATATGCGAATTGGAGAAGCATATCTGGATGGAGGCTTTAGCCACTGCTATCAAAGAATCCAAAGCGCTCTACTCAAGCAGCGTAGACTCCAACGAATACCTTTTGGAGCAGCTCTTTGTATCTAGTTTTGATCAGTACGCCCAACCAAAGCAACACTTAGACAAGGCCATTGACGCATCATCCACCTACAACGACACGCCTGTTCATTTCCCCATGCCAAATGGATCCACAAGCTTCTCACAGTCTGCTATCTTTAACAAACCGTCCAAATCAAGCAACCGAGCATCGCATCCAGTCTTCAGCACACAAGAGTTCTCTGTACTGGATCTTTCCAATGCTTCTGGCATAGACGCAGCTTCTCCTGGTCTCCGATCTCAATCCAGCATCAGTGATCTTCGTGAGTTCTTTACAAACAGTGTTGTCTCTGAGAAATGGACACAGCGAAAGTTCAATCAATACCACACGCGCTGTAAATCAGTGGATACCAAGTTTGATGATGTTTGTACCACGCCTATTCTGACAGCTAGAGCCAACAGTATGACCCGACATGGATCTGCTAAGCGTAGTAGAAAGGCACTCCCCAACGCCAATTTGTATCCCTCCTCTGCCGTTTCACTTACAAGACCTGTCGTCGAGCAGCGAGACTACAACTCGGATGCCACTACAATCTCGCCCATCTTTTACTCACCATCTACCACATTTAGCGAGAGCTGTGCTAGCGAAAACAGCAGTCGAAGACCATCCATGAGTCAGAACAGACCCAACAACAGCAGGGATTCCATGATTTTCAAATTAGCACAACGCAATTCATCCATTAGATCTGTTCAGTCTCATCTTGCTGCTACCGGAAGTGACATGGATCACTGTAACACGCTCAACAATCCCACACCATCACTGACATCCACATCATCCATAGCTGTGACAGCTGGCCTGTTACAACCTTCATCCAGTACATCCACTCTCTCTTCATCTGCACGTCCAGTTCGATTCTTTGGTAAAATGGTAGAAAAGTTGGGCCAGATTGGCACACCTGGTAAACGGCGCAACCAGTTCATGGCAAACAGTGGAAGTAAGTCGTCCCTGTCCTCAAAGCCGCCTACGCTATCGCAGCAACAGGCGACTATCGGCGATCCCACAGCAACACCCAGCACTGGCAAGAAAAAGGTAGATTTCATGATGCACTTGCATATTTGTTTGTTTACTCATTTAACTTTGGTATAGTTTTTCCCTCATTTTCTACAACACCGCCATAGTAAAAAGTAACTGTGTTATTTTTATTGAATAAAATTAAAGAAAAAAAGAAGCCATGTAAAATATAATATGGTAATACACACAGAGAAAGAAGAAGACTTGACTAGGGATTTATTTCTTAAGCTGTAGTCCAAGAAGCATCATGTGTGTTAGAAGATATCTTTTCTTGATAGCTAGAAGAATCACTACTACTAGTAGGTGAAACTTGTCCCATCTTCTTTTTTTTATTTCTCTTTACCTTTTTGTTATTTGTGGGAGCAGATGATACCACGGGCTTCTTGGCGGTAGTAGTGGGAGGAGCAGCAGTAGTGGTAACATCCAGCTTTTCCTCAGGTGGTGGAGTAATAGATGCCTTTGGGATTTGCTCGTGTTGTTGTTGTTGTTGTTGTTGTTGTTGTTGTGCAACCGGTTTAGGCTGTTCTGGCAGAGTTTGTTTTACTGGAATGTTGGATGTCTTTTTAATATTTTCAGGTTGCTGCTGTTGCTGTTGAACACCAGTTAATCCAGCAGCAAGCCATTCGTGAGCATGAGTGTCATCGTTCTTCAGGAACCCACTCATTAGAGAGTCATTGTTGGATGTGCTTGTAGACGCAGAAGGCTTCGGTAAAGGTGGAAAATCGGCAGCGTTCTCCTTCGTGATGGCAGGGTTTTCAGTGGACACATTGCCAAAGAGGATGGGATGATGATGATCCATATTGATATCACTGCTATCATTGCCAAAAATACCGTGCATACCTCTTGTCTTGTTGCTGCTATCCGATGCATCTGCTCCATGACGCAAAAGTGAGCTCAAGAATTCAGTGCCCATTAAAGCCGCTTCAGATGTTGCCTTGGCGACTCCTGTCAATCCATCGGGAAACAATTTTGAGGGGTCATCGTGCTCTTTGGCGTGAGCCTTTCCGGCAGATTTGGGAGTCGTTACGCCACTGATGATAGAGGTTGGGCGTCTTAAAGCACGTGGAAGAGCATTGTCTCTGATAGAATTAGTTCTCTCTTGAATGTAAGATACCCAATCATTCACACCGTATTCAGCGGCAATGGAAGATTTCGATTGCAATGCACTGAATAATACTTGCATACGATGCTCTAATGCCTTTACGCTCAAGGGGCTGGTAGGTTTTGAAAGATAAGAGCCTTTTAAACTAGACGCTTGTTTCTTGTCTTGAATCATAAGTTTGTGGTTATCTTTGAGGCGGTAAAACAGTGAGCCCTACGCATGATGGATGAGTTTATATACATTCAACGACATAGAAAGAGCATTGGTACCCACATCATAAGCAGCACGAACATCTTCCTTGGAGATACTGCCACGGTGACCGGTAAAAAAGTAGGCTGTACACAATTCCACCATGCTTGTTGCCCTACGCTATGTTTAGTACACGCTATATGACACATGATAAAAAAGGGTAACACGAACCATGCTTTGACATTTTTGCCTAATCTTTCCTGCTCTTGGGTCATTCTCATCAACTCGGGCATCGTGATGGTTTTACCAGATGGATCTGATTTGGCGTATTTACTAAACAAAGCTTCAAATTTCTCGGCACTGAATACACCATCTTCATCAAATGCACCTTGCGTTTGCTTCTTGGATTGTATCAGATTCCTGACATTAGAACGGCATAATGGATCTGGGAACCAACCAGTTTGAGTTGAAAGAGATAAGAAGACGCCTACAAAGGCTCCAAGAGCAATACTAAACAAAACACTGTAGCCCAATGTCATGAAACCTTAATTATATAGCGTGAGTGTGTCATGTTTTAATTAACCTTGTTTGGAGCCATATAAACATTCTTTCTTTATATATATATATACCTGATATAGTGTCTAATGGGGAAATGTAGCCTTTGTTGGCCTTATCCCAAAATTGAGTGTGCTTTTGAATGCTCTATTATAGAGAGGTGAGTGGGCTATCAAGTGGTAGAGATGTTCACTATAATTACAGATTCTTCATGGCTTTTGACAATGTATGATGTGGTTTGTCTTCCTTCTGTTGTCAGTGGTTTATTGACTGTCATTGAATCATGAGATATTACGCCAAGATGGTTTGGGGCAATTCAACTTACTGGATGATCTTTTGCTCATCTTTTTTTTAATTTTAATGTAAGAGAGAGAGAGAGAGAGAGAGAAAAGAAAGAAATAAAGATAACAAACTTGTTGCCAATTAACAGAAACTCGATGTGAGTAAAAAAAAAAGGCAGAATGGACTGGTTTGCTTTGTACAACATTATGCAAAGAGAGTTGCTCTGTACAACCTTATTTGATTTCATGTTTAAATTAAATCATATGAAGCAACAACAAATAAACTTTTTGTAATTTGAATCATTCAAAAATTGAGTCATTCCTTGAAGAAAGCTGTATTATGTATCAGGAAGGAATGTATTGTAGCAAGATCACATGCACATTGGCACTGACTCTGTGTTTGTGTATTTGCAAAAGAGAAAAAATGTTGAAATGCATAGTTCAAAAGCCCTATTTATTACATGTGGTTGAGAAAAAGTTGTAGCTATATAGAATGGAATGGTGGTAAGCAAAACAGTAGTTTTCTCTCGTAATTCACCAAGTAACTTTATAGAAACAACTAGCCGTTTGATCTCGCTACGCTCGATGACGGCGTCGCCCTGCTGGTTTCGTTCAAATTAAATGCTTTTTTACATAATCAATCAAGAATATTATAGTAGAGGACTATACGCATTAGATAAAAATTGG
>DF836544.1:23739-36885 GCA_000950595.1 Mucor ambiguus
TAGTGAATGCATAAAGACTTTCAAACGCCCAATTATTCGTTTATATAAATTTCAAGGCAAAAAGGCTTCACATCCAAAGAAGCCTGGGTCTTTTTTTGTATCTTTTCTCTTTATTTTTCAAATCAAAATTTTCATCTGTATCATTTCACATTTGTATCATTACATTTCTAAAAGTTATTGCATTCTTTTTTTTAAAAACCCTCTTAAAAAATCCTCATTGTATTAAAAAAAAAAACCACATACATTTATAAAAAATACCCAAAAAAACTCTTTTCTTTTGATTTGAAAAATGACATCTTTTCCTAAAGGTTGGTTTTTCATAAAAAACCTCAACAACGGATATGTTTTATCCACTGAAAAATTCACTGCCGGTGAACCTATTGTGATCGCAACTCTTAAAACCAAGGATTTTGATACTCAACTATGGCAATATGGCGAAGATGGTCGTCTCCACAACAAGAAGACTGGATTTGTACTCGACATCTTCAAAGGTGAGTTTTTTTAAGCTAATTGTGTTTACCCCTGAATCACTCATCAACGTGTTTCACCTGTCAAATTTTATTAGGCCTTATCAAAGCTGGATCAGAAATTGTCCAACAAAATGACTCCAACTCTTCTGAAGGTCAAACATTTGGCATCTCTTCCGATGGTCATATCTACTTGAAAAAGGATTCCAACTTGGTACTTGGTATCAAGGAGTCTTTCTTTACTCGTCGTGAAGGCCAGCATGTACATCTTCAAGCCCTGGATAAGAACATCAAGGAACACAAGGAACAACGTTGGGATTTCCTTTTGCCTTCTCAAAAGCGTTCCTCTGCCATCAATAATCCCATGGATAGCTTGAAACGTACAATCAGCGGTGCCTCTCTTGGTAGCTTTAGTAGCTCATCTGTTCACACGCATGGTAAGTTTTTTCTTTACACTATAGAACAAAATATGGTTACGAACAGAGCTCTCTGATTTAGATGACGATGGCTGCCTTGATGAATCCCACCACAATCAGTTGAGCAATTTTCCTGATTCCGAGTTCTTTATTAAATCGGATGCCACTGGTTATTTTGTTGGCGTTGATGCTTCTGCTATCAATAGTCCAGGTGCCCGTCTTTCACTTGAGCCACTTCGTAAGAATAGTTATGAAAGCCAACTCTGGCATTACGACGTAATTACGGGTCGTTTGATCAATAAGAATTCTGGCTTCATACTCAGTGCTGAAGAGCTGTCTGATGAGTCTCTTGTATGTCAGTCATCCAGTAACAGCGAGAAAGACTTGGCTTATCAAAGCTGGTTTCTCTCTAATGCTGGTGAAATCAAACTAAAGCATGAACAACACAGCTTCGTGCTCGGCTACAAAAAGGACAGTTGGTTTGGCTTGAATCGTGAAGGTGCTCCTGTCTTGCTCCAAAAGCAAACCGATGGAAAGACCCACTCTCATCAACGCTTTGTCATTGTTTTGCCCGTATTCAAAAAGAGGACGACTGAAATTGTCACTGTTACTGAGCAACAGGGTGTGTTTCCTGATGGCTACTTTTTTATCAAGAACCAGAAACATGGTCTTGTCATTACTGTGCTTGAAACAGACAAGCTGGCTGCTCAGGTCATTGCTTCTCATTTGGACACTCAAAACTTTAACCGTCAGTTGTGGAAATTCAGCGATGGATTCCTCTTTAACAAAGCATCCAATCTCGTCCTGGATGTTCGTGGAGGTATGAATGTATAGTGTTGATTATATGCATTTGTCAATACTTAGCCTTTTTGTTTGCAGGTTGCATTGTAAGCGGTTCTGAGATTTGTCAGTACAAACAAAAGAAGGAGGGCTTTGAGAATCAGCAATGGGGACTCTCTGTTGAAGGCTACATTCACGCAAAGACACACAAAGATGTCGTTCTCGCCATTTCCAGCAGCAAGAGCACTGATGCCAAGGTCTATTTGGCTAACAAAAAGACCCCTGACCATGAGGAACAGAGATGGAACTTTGTACTACCAGTATTCAAGCAGAAATCTAGTAAGTTCATGTGTGTTCTTGTGTACCTGGATTCTGTCAACTCATTCTATGTACAACTTCCTTTTAGCCACTGTTACCGAAACGACTGTGCAGAAATCTGTTGTCTACCATCATTATGCTCAGTATCCCAGCGGTTGGTTCTTTATTCGTTCATTTGTTGGCGGTTCTGCGGTTGATGCTCCTCTTGTGCTTACTGCTGAGAGCAACTCCTCTCATGTTGTCCTCTCCAAGATTAGCAAACAAGATTGGCAATATCAGCTTTGGATGTACTGGAACGGTGTTTTAATCAACTTTGCTACTCAACTAGCCATCGATGTAGTCAATGATGGTAAAAATAAGTTCTCTTGACCGCAGTGAAACGTATCACATACTAAACTATTTTAATAGATATCAACGTTGGTTCCGTCATTAGTCAAGAAGTCAGAAAAGCAGGTGATGTCGGTCAAAGATGGAGTTTGACCATTGATGGTTACCTCATCCATGGATCCAATCCCTCACTGACATTGGTGCCTCAGCTTGTGGAGCAAGACAAGTACAAGCTCTCTCTGGCTCATCACATCTCTTCCACGCACCAAGATAATCGTTGGGGACTCTTGTCGCCTGAAATCAAGGTGGAAAACAATACGCAGGTGCTTGTTCGTTGGACCATTACTCTCTTGACTGAATGGAAGAAATTCAACGAGCAATCCATCCAAAAGGTGGTTCATCGCATTGCCAACTGGCCTGAAGAGACCTTCTTTATCACTGGCCACGATGGCCTGGCATTGGCTCCTAAGAAGTCTGAAGCCTTTTCTTTCTTGGTTGTCAAGAAGCTTGAGTTTGGTCAAAGCGAGCATTTCAAATGGACTTATCGCAATGGCTATATTGTACATGTAGCTACCGGGTTGGTATTGCATGCTTCTGGTAAGCGTATATGAATAGAGTTCAGAAAGAGAGTATTCTAATGTTATTAACGTGCATGCATAGACGATCTCGTCGGTGGCAGTCTACTTCAAATTCGTGAAGAGCTCCTGTCTGATTCCAAGACCATCGATCAACGTCAAAAGTGGGTTGTCAAGACGGATGGTTCCATTGTCTCTGAGCTTAAGAACACGCTTGGTTTTGCATTGATCCAACAAGGCAATCAGTACTCTGTTCAACTCGCTTATACGAGCAATGATGGGGAACATTACAGTTGGGGCTTTGTTCGTGGCCATTATGAAAATAGATATAGTCAAGTGTATAAGAAGGAAGTCAGTGTGATCACCCGTACCGAGCGTATCTTGTTAACGGTACAGACGCACCAAGGTATTTTTAAGATGCTACATTTTGATCGCTGGGATACTTACCTTTCTTTCGGCACACAGTTTCCTCTAATGCCAACACAAAACTTGTATCTCATTCCTATGGCGTCTTCCCTGAAAACTGGTTCTACATTCGTTCCAAGGCAGACACATCGCTTGTCCTCACTGCTCCTAGCTCCAAGGAAGGTGCTAAATTAACGCTCTCCAAGCTAGACTACAAGAACTTCCGTCGTCAGTTATGGCACACTCAAGATGATGGCTGCCTCGTCAACTTGGCATCCGATCTCGTCATCGACGTTGCAGGTGGTGCTTTTAATGTAGGCAGTGATATCATCCAGTGGCATGAAAAGTACCTACGCAGACATCGCAAGAACCAAGTATGGGGCCTCTCTGTAGACGGTCATCTTCATCCCAAGGCACGTCCTGGCCTCGTGCTGGGCGCCAAGGGAGACAAGGTCTTTGATGGTGTTGAAGTTCAATTGCACACTCGTGGCTCGTTAGATTTGAATTATCAGCTATGGTCGTTTGCTACTCCCATCTTTGGAAGAACCATCTCTGGTGTCAAAGGCGTTTCTGCAGCAGGTGTCTTGGAACACAATGATGACAGTGTCTTTATCGAGAGTGTCAATGAAACCCGTTTCGAGACATCCACTACAGATCGCTATGAACGCAAGAGCAAGCTGACTGTGATTCACCGCTGGGGTCTCTTCCCTGAAGGAGGCTTCTTTATTCGTGCTGCTTACGGTGATGAGCATCTGGCACTTAGTGTTGAAAAGAGAGCCAGAACAGGAGAGAATGGTCGCACTGAATACGAAGTGACGTTGAGACCCATCAATTTCAAGGAGCATCAGTGGCATTTCTGGACTTATCAAGAGGGCCATTTAATCAATGTGCAAACGGGTCTTGCCTTGGATGCGAGCGCTGTCAAGGGTCTTTTGGTGGAAGACGGTCTCCGTACGCCCTTGTTTGTGCGCGATCAATCTATGAGCGAGTCCCAGTTCTGGTCTCTAACTGCTGACGGTGAGATCTTCTTGCGCTCAGATGAACATTTGGTGATTGGTGTCTCCAACTCGCGCAGAGTGTCTGTCTCTGGTGCTCAAGTGGGTCTTCGTGAATTGCATGTCAAGAAGTTCTTGAATGAAAAGGGTCAACAAGAGACCGTCATCAAGTCTGAAAAGTGGTTGAGATGGTTGTTCTCCAAACCTGTGTACCGCAAGGCTACTACTACTACTACTACTACTACTACAGGTAGTACTTCAGTCACTGAAGAGACTTCCGCCACTGCCTCTAGCCAAGTGATCGAAGGTTTCTCTGATCAGCAATTGGGTGTCAAGCAAAAGGAGGAGTCTGCTGACGACTATTCTTTGGATGATGATGACGACGATGACGATGATAGCAGTGACTCTGATAGTGATACCGAGGATGGCACCAAGAAGCTCAATCTCATTGGCAACTTGGGCATCGCTACTGCTGGAGCTGGTATCATTGCTGGCACGGCTGGTATGATCTCCAATGTCATTAGTTCGGCTCCTGAAAGCATCTCTACGGCCATTACTGGCAAGAGTCAGAAAAAGAGCAAGCAACAGTCATCAGGCATTGAGCAATCCATCACAAAAAAGACATCTTACAAGAGTCTCAAGAACGAGCGCAAGGAATCCTTCCACTTGAGCGCCGATTATGTTCCTACTGGTTACGAAAAGGTGGTACGCTACAAGACTCACCAACAACCCAATTTCCCTGCTGCTGGCTACTTCATGATCAAGAGCCATCTTCATGGATTTGTTTTTGATCTTGCCAACGGCGAGGCCAAGGACGGTGCCTTTGTTGTACTCTCTCCTATCCGCTCAACCAACTATGCCAGTCAACTCTGGTCTTACAAGGACGGCCGTGTCTTTAATCTCAAGGGCCATAATCTTGTGCTGGACGCCTCCATGACAGACACCATTACTGCGGGTGAGCGACTCGTGATTTCTGTGCAAAAATCTTCCTTGGGTTTGTCTGATCAATACTGGGAGTTCGGCACCGAAGGCGGCCTGATTTGTCTCAAGTCCAAGCGCAACTTGGTACTGGGTGTCAAGGAGCTGAAACGTGTGACGGGCCAACACACGACGATTGACGTCTATTTGCAAGAAGAAAAGTCGCATGCCAATAGCAACTTTGGTCGTCCTGAGCAGCGATGGGAGATCAAGGTGCCTGCCATGATTCCTGTTGAGCAAACCACCAACACCACGTCTGAATCCAAGTACACTATCATTGAAGGCGGTAAGATCAGCGCTATTTCTAGCTCTGTCTCTGCCATCATCGCCTTCAAGTGGCTCAAGGAGACGTTCCATCACAAGATCACTGCTGATAATCAATGGCCTAGCTCTCAAAACTGGTTCTTT
Source organism: Mucor ambiguus (assembly GCA_000950595.1). Classification (NCBI taxonomy): domain Eukaryota; kingdom Fungi; phylum Mucoromycota; class Mucoromycetes; order Mucorales; family Mucoraceae; genus Mucor; species Mucor ambiguus. The sequence continues at coordinate 29,409 of DF836544.1, forward strand.
ATCCGTATTGGTAACGAGAATGCCTTTTTATCGTCTGGAAACTCGGATAGCAGTGAGGTCAAGTTTGTTGCACTTGGTCAAGAAGAGGATCACAAGCAATTCTTGTGGGTCTATGTCAATGGCTACTTGGTCAATTACAAGTACATGTTGCGTCTTGTCTATGACAAAGAATGTAAGTATTTGGCTACAAGATGAGAGATACAGAGACCAAGATACTAACCACCTTTTTTTTTCATATAGCCCACAAGTTGTTGCTTTCCAATGATAGCAAGACCTTGGATCAAGTGTTCTCAGTTTCCAGCCACGGCAATCTGTCTGTCAAGATTCAATCTGATACGACTTATTTCAGTGTTGCGTCTGGTCACTCTGAGCACCACTCTTATGAGCTCACTTCTTCTGCTACTGAGACCCAAACATCTGAAGCTGAGCATGCTCTTCAATTGCACGTTCCCGTCTTTTCTGATGTCCAAGTGGAGAAGGAGTCCAAGATTGCTTTGTCTACCGTCATTTCATGGATTGAGTCGTGCCAAAAGACGACCTCGACCACTACCACTACCACTACCACGACGACTACTTCCAAAGTATCTCAGTTCTACGGTGTATTCCCAGCTGGTACTTGGTTCTTTATCAAGGCTCAAACTAAGGACAGTGATAGTCTGGTGCTTGCCGTCAAAGATGCTTCCTTCAAGTCAGGTGCCTCTCTGGTCTTGAAGAAACTGAACTTTAAGGATTACCGCAGTCAATTATGGACTTATCGCAATGGCTTATTGATCAACTATGGCAGTAAGCTGGTGATTGATGTGCAGGATGAGATCAATGCCTCCTCCAAGTTGGTTCAATCGACGGAAGCAGGTATCAGTTCTCAAAAGTGGTCTCTTACTGCACATGGTCATATTCAATTGGAGAGTTATGCTCAGTATACGTTTGGCTACACTCAATCTGAGACCATCCAGGAAGATGTGGAGGTCGTTCTTGTTGAGGCCAAGTCGTATGAAGAGGCTTCTACGACCCAAGCGATTGCTTGGCGATTCTCTGTGCCTGTGTTTGGCAAGGCAGCAGCAGTATCGTCATCAACTGCTGGTAGTAGCGCTGCAACCACCACCACCACCACTACCACTACCACTACCACTTCATCCATTGAAAGACTCACTGCTTGTATTGAACAAGGTGCTCTGATTGAAAGTGTTGAAGAAGCTGACATCAAGGTAGAGGACATTTCTGTCCAAAAGAACAATGCTGTCAACAATACCATCGCTTCTTCCACTACTGCTATTGCCAAGGAGAAACATCATGGATTCCAAGATGTCTTGACCAGTGTTGGTATCGCTGTCACTGCTGGTGTCGTCGCTGTGGGTGCAGTACAAGGTGCTTCCAAAATCGCTGAAAAGATCTCTGAGCACAAGGAAGAGAAGAATAAGGAGAAGGCTGAGTCATCTGTTTCTACTTCCACTTCTACTACCGCTTCTTCCTCTACTTCCTCTGCTAGCGTGATCAAGCAGGAACAGCAACAAAAGCAACAGGACAAGAAGCAAGAGACTGTATCTGCTGTTACTGATAGCAACAAGACCACGGAGACCATTGTTGTGCGTCGCTCTCAACGCACCTCTGTTCAAATCATCGAGGAATCGCGTGTCATTATCCGTGCGTGGAAGATTGTCTTTAGTCAGCGTGTTCATCATTGCAAAACCAAGAAAGAACTGGTACAAACCATTGAAGAGTCGCGTGAAGATTTGTTTAGACGCTTGGATGAGCATCTGCGTGTCCATGCCTCTGTGGAGCATTTGATCACGGGTGTCGTTCCTGAATGGCATGTCTCTATTCAGCAAGTCAAGGAGCTGTACAGAGCTCGTGTGTTTGAGCGATTCTTGGATCGCTTGAACCATCAAGAGGTGACTGATGTGGCCACGCTTGATTTCGATGCTACGTTGGCTTCTGCTACACAAGAAGTAGAGAACCATTATAGTATGGTCCTTGAACACCAAAGCAAGGTCTCCTCTTCTTCTTCTTCAACCGATGAAAAGGCTCATCATCATTGTCAAGACGTATCTATCCAGGAAGATATCCTTGTTACGATTGATACCATCAAGGTCACTGTACGTTACTGGTTTATTGGATTGTACGAGTCCATTGCTGCTGCTCAAAACAAGGGTTCTTCTGAAGAAGAGATCAAGGTCATGATTGAAAACTTGCGCAAGGAACTCACCAGCGAGCTCACTAAGATCAAGACATCGGCTACAAGCCATATCGCGCAGTCCTCTTCCTCGCTCTTGGTGTCCAAGCAGACCTCCATCAGCAACACGATTGACACTGCCATCTCTCAGACGGAAGCAGTTGTTAGTAGCCAACTCAACACGGTGTATACTGAAAAGAAGTACCTTCACACGGAAGAGCACTGGTTGGACGTTACGCGTGTCACGGAGGAGACGCTTTCCAGTCAACTCGAGGTGTATCAAACTGCCATTACTCAGGAGATTGCTCAAGTTCAAAAGACTGAAATCAGTAAGTCTGACCAGGCTGAAATCTCTGTCGTGTTGGATGAAAAGATGGTGACGGTAGCTCAACAAACAGTTGCCAACAAGCTTGTTGAGACGCAAATCAAGCTGTCCAGCTGGTACACCGAAGTGAGTCAACAGATTGCTTGGCTTTTGGAGGAGAGCAAGACTTTGTCTGAACAGCAACAGACCATCAAGCAAGATACCTTGACCATTGTCGACGCTGCTCAGGTCGAAATCAATACACGTATTGAGGAGACCAAGCTAGTTGTGCGCACCTACTATGCTCATTTGACCTATTTGAGCTGGGCTGAACGTCTTCGTATTGAGTATGCTTTGGACAGCATCAAGGCTTCTCTCACTGCGAGTATCATTCAGTTCAAAAAATCCATTGAAAAGAGTCAAATCACTAAGGAAGAGATTGTGCGTTATTCCAGTTACTCGTTTGGTGCTACAGCCTCCCGTATCGTTCTCACTGATTTGCAAAGCATCATTGTCAAGGTGACCAATGTCAAGGAAACCACAACTGTTGTCAATAAGTCTGAGGAGAAGCAAGCGGAACAGACAAAGATTGCGCTTATTGCTGGTACGGAGAAGACGGATAAGGTCACTACTGAGCTAAACAAGACGACTACTGCCACTACTACGGTTGTTGACAAGTTGGAGGCCACCAAGACGACCGAATCAGCCAAGGTCCATGTGGATCAAAAGCAACAGACCAACACTGCTGCCACTACCACCAAGATTGTTGACAAGGTGGAATCTGAAGTGGAGCAAACACAGGTCGGCAAAGTGGAAAACAAGCCATCCTCCAGTGGTAGCGCTGCTATCAAGGTTGACCAGCAACAATCCACCAGTGGTCACTCTACTACTGCTGTCGTTTCCACTGCTGTTATTGGTGCTGCTGCTGCTGCCATTGCTGGTGCTGCTATTGTGCATCATTATGAAGCAAAGGCTGATGCTCCCGCTCCCACTGCTGCTGCTGCTCCAGTCATTCAGGCACCTAGCAAGGCCAATGTCATTGTTGGCAACACGACGCAAGTGATTCACGAGGATGACAGCAAACAACACACAGCCACTACCTCGTCCAATACCACTACCACTACCGCTGTTACCAAGCAACAAGAAAAGACTGACACGTTGGTTGTTGTCTATGATCAAGTGCAAGTGGTTGTTGAGGAGTGGATCACTACTTTGAGCAAACGTGTGTATGAATGTGCTCAAAACAAGAGCAGCACAGCTCAACAAGAGATTGATACCATTGTTTACGAGTCTCAACAACAGCTCATGATCGAGATTGAAAAGGCCAAACGCAACACCACTGCAGTCATTGGCACATCGCAAACCTCTTTCCACGACACGCTTTCTTGGATCCGAAGCACCGTCTGGAAACAGGCAGTTGAGATCAAGCATGTTGGCTATGAAATGACTTCTTCGGCTACTGAGGATACCACGCATCTCAAGGAGAAACTCGACATCTTGCAAAAGACCACACTGCAAAAGGTGCAAGTGGAAATTGAAAAGTCCAAAAAGTCTGCCTCTGTGATGCATGTCGTCGGTGCTCATCATGAACATGCTTCTACTGTTGTGATTGCCGCTGGCAAGAAATTTGAAGGCGTCGACTACTCCAAGACATCATCTCACAGTGCTTCCATTGAAAAGACCAAGGTGGCAGTAGGCATGTTAATGGAGGACACACGTGTTACTGTACAAAGTGTGTTGAGAGATCTCGCTGTGGCCATCACGGAGCGTCGCAAGCAGGGTGGAGAGCACGTTCAGCAGGACCTGGAGGTCATTATCAAGACTCATCGGGAAAAGATTGACACCTATATCTTGAAGAGCAAGACTGAGTTTGAGCAACGCATTTCCTCTGTTCACAAGACATCTACAGTCAGTGTGGATGCTGAACTGACGCATGAAACCATCCAAAAGATGTACAGCACTTTGGAGCAGATCCAACAGAGTGTGCAAGTGCAAGTGGCCAAGGTAGAGCAGGTAACCACGTCTACTACGATTACCTCTGAGGTCGAGTATGAAGAGCAGCTGACCACCATCACGCACGAAGCTTGCAAGAAGCTGGATGCTACCTTGGCTGTGTCTGAGACCATCATTGGTCATCACATTGAAGTGATTGCTGAATCATCTTCTTCAAGCACCACCACCAGCACGACCAAGCACGAGGAGGCATCATCGTCTAGTACCACTGAAAAGACAGAGCATTCTCAAGTTTCTCTGGGTGTTGAATATGGTCTTTTGATCGTGTCAGAGACAACCAAGAACGTTTCCAGCCAGATGTCTGCCCTGATTGAACAAGTTTACCATCGCATCACGCTAGGATCAGAGTCGCTTGAGACTGATATTCATGGCTATGTCACTAACGCTGACAAGGAATTGGACCTCATCTTTGAGCAAGCAAAGACCAAGATTGCCTATGAGCTCTCAATGGTAGCGTCGCATGACAAGGTACAAGAAGAGCATTTCATTGCATCTTTGGAGGCCATCCGTACTTCCACCAAGACCCGTATCAGTCAAATTCAGACGATTGCTACTACCACTACCACTACTGCAAATCAAACGGAAAAGACGTATCAAAAGATTGTGTCTGACAAGTTGCTTCAAATTGCAGAGGAATCCCGTCATGAAGCTACTGCGCATTACGAGTCTGTCAAGCAATCTGTCATCAAAAAGACGGAACAGGTATCTCACACTGCTGTGCATGGCCATGATGCTGCCACTGCTACAACTACTGTCGCAACGGGTAGTACTACTCAAGTAACTGTGTCTCACACTGCCGAGGAAGAACACCAAGCGGCTCAAAAGAAGCAACAAGAGCACAAGTCTTCTGCAGACCTGGCAAAGAAAGTGCTGATTGGATCTGCTGCCGTGGCTGCAGGCACTGCTATTGCCGTTGAAGTCGCCAAGAAGCTCAACGAACACAAGCAAAAGACGGAAAAGAAGGAGCACACTGAAAAGGAGACAGCCCTGGTTGTGGAGGATGTCAAGGTGCAATTCAACGACTGGATCTCTTCTCTGACTGAAACTGTGGTTAAGCAATCCAAGCAATCCACTGTATCCACGCAAGAAATTTCGACTACCATTGAAAAGTCCAAGCAAACGTTCCTTGAGGTCATTCAAAAGGCCAAAACCAGTGAGGTCTTGACGGAGAAGCATCAACATCAAGTCTTGACCTGGATTGAGGAAACTGCTGTTGCGCAAGCTGCTCGTATCCAAGAGATTGCTGTTCAGTCATCGAAATCGACTGTGGTGGACATTGAGTCCAAGTTGGAGGTCATCAAGATTTCAACCAGCCAGGAAGTCGAGGTCGCCTTGGAAAAGTGCAAGCATACACAATCCGCCAGTGAGTATGTTGGTATCACTGTGGAGCAACTCAAGCAAAAGGAAACTGCCCTGTTGGATATCCGTAGTGAGCTGACCATTGTGGTTCAGGATGTCAAGACGTCATTGGTCACCTTCTTTGAGCAGTTTACAAAGTCGGTCATTACACGCCTTGAACAGGGTGGCGACAATGTTGAAAAGGACATTGCCATCTTGATCGCCAATGCACGCAAGGAGGTATCTGTTCATGTAGAGAGCGTACAGTCCACTGCCACCAAGCGACTGTCTGCCCTGGAGACCAAGTCGTCTGCTACTGTGATCTCAACGGCTGCTCTATCTGGTATCGCTACAGCTGAAATCATTGCTGTTCTCAAGTCCAGTGAAGCCCTGTTGGAGCAAAAGATCAACCGTGTGCATGCCAGTGTTTGGTACTTGGAAAAGAACCAGGACATGTCCAAGATTGTAGAGACTATTACCTCCATCCAAACAGAGACCAAGGTTCAAATCACTGAAAAGATAGAGAGCTCTCATTGTGGATTTGTGTCTGCTATTAACGACCATCACAAGGCGGGCCATGTCTGCACGGACATCAGCAATCACGCCAGCAGCCAGGTATCAGAGGAGGAAAAACATCATGAAGAAACCGTACTCAAGGCATCCTTGTCTGTGCAAGAGGTCAAGATCACTATTCGTGAATGGCTCCGTACACTTGCTGAAAAGGTGTCTGTTTGCTCCCAAAAGGGTGGTTCTACTGAAGAAATGGACGTCATCATCCAAAAGGAGAATGAGCTCATCTTCAAGTACCTGGATCAGTCTGTCACCCAGATTGCTGAGCATTTCAAGACTGAGGAAAGTATTCAGCATCTCCATAGCACAGTAGAGCAAGTCAAGACGACCATTACCAAGACATCCAGTGAAATCAAGGTCATTGGTGTAGAATCTGCTTCGACTTCATACGGTGGTTTTGATAAGATGACTTCGGTGATTACGCAGCAGGAGCATCAGATCAGTGAAGCTTTGGTTATCTATGAAACCAAGATTTCCAAGCAGAGCACATTGGACAAGACAACAACATCCAGTTCCTCTCAAGGGCAATCTACGACGAGCGGCAGTAGCAAGACAAGTACAACTGTCATCGCTAACAAGAAGCAGGACGTATACTCTGTTGTTGCTGTTGACTACGTTATCAGCATTGTCACTTCATGGCTTGAGGAGCTAATGGTAGACGTCTCTGAGTGTGCCAAGGTGGAGCACAATGTTCAAATTGCCACCAAGATGATCAATACCATTGTCGCTGACTACAGAGAGTATATCCAGGTCGAGTTTTCGTTGATCTCTGACAAGATCAAGAGCTCCAAGACAACAGATGCGTCTGTCAAGCAGGAATTGATCAATATCCTGGAATGGACGCGTGGTGTGATTCTGCAGAGCTCCAATCAAGTGCAAGCCATTGGTATCAACTGCGCAAGCGCATTTAGTGCGACAGGTGGTATTGAGCAAATGAAACCTCTTGTAAATGCTTCTTTGGACCAAGTCAAGTTGTCTGTGGGTCGTTGCAACAAGACAATCAAGATTGATGTTGAACGTTCTTCTGCTCATGCTGAAAAGAAGAAGATTGTAAGTTTTTTTTTTTTTTTTTTTTTTTTTTG
>DF836544.1:37592-49417 GCA_000950595.1 Mucor ambiguus
TGCATTGCTATTGAAAAGAAGAAGAAGCAAGAAGCTTGTGACAAGAAGAGCAAGAAGGCTGCTTCTCATTCTGACTACTCTTCTGACTCTGGCTCTGATACCGAAAGTGATTCTGGTTCTTGTTCTGATGCCAGTGCCAAGAAGTCCAAATCCAAGTCCAAGTCCAAGTCCAAGACTGAGTGTGACAAGAGCAAGAGCAAGAAGAAGCCAACTGCCGCTGTCAAGAAGCCTCAAAAGTCTCCTGATTCTGATAGTAGTGATGATTCTGCCTCTGATAGTGATGATGATCATACCAAAAAGAACAAAAAGTCTTCTGTCGACAAGAAGAAGGTGGCTGCTGGTATCATTGCCGGTGGTATTGCTGGTAAGATCATCAAGTCCAAGCTAGACGACAACACTTCGTCATCCTCCTCATCCTCCGAGTCTGACTCTGACTCTGGTAAGAAGACCACTACTGTCATTGACAAGACCAAGTTGACCACTGGACAAGCTACTCTGGATGTCACGATCATTGTGCGTGAATGGTATGAAAAGCTAATTCTTGATGTCTCGACTCGCGCCAAGAAGGGCGGATCCGATGCTAGTGCTGATATTGAGATCATTGTGCAAAAGGCTGTCAAGAGCATCACCGAGACCTTGCGTGTTATCAGTGTCAATGCTCACAAGTCTGTTGTTGGCAAGACGACAGTGACTCAGTACCAAGCTTCCATTGAATGGGCCAAGAATTTGGTAATTCAAAGTACCCACACTCTCAAGGCCATTGGCATCAATTGTGCTGCTTCTTCGTCCTCCAAGACAGGTGGTATTGAACAGATGCGTCCCATTGCTGTTGCTATTCAGGAGCAGATCAATGTGGAGATTCGCCGTTACAAGCTCGTCGTTATTGAGCAACAGGTTGATAGCAACAAGCAGCAGCAAGACACTACGGTTTCTGTCATTGAGCACAAGCAAAACACAGACACCATTTGCACCGGCCGTCAGTCTGCTGTGAGCCGCAAAGAGTACTGTGAGCAATTGGAGAAGCAGGTCTCTGAGGTTGTTGCTGAATCCAAGGTAGTGATTGTGTCCTGGCTCTCACAGCTTATTCGCGATGTCTCTATTTGTGTGCATCAAGGTGGCGCCCATGTGGAACAAGATGTGGCCGTGTTGATTGAAAAGTCCAAGTTGGAGCTTGCTAGCACGATTCAACGTACTCAGACCAAGTTTGCTTCCTCGATTCACGTGTATGAAAAGGACAAGACATTTGCTTTGGTGGAGTATCACATCCAGCAGAGCCTCAAGACGGTGCAAGCCACGGTGGGTGCTCAGGTTGATCAAGTGCAAGAAATTGTGAGCAAGTATCATTCTGCTGAGTCTGAGGTGGTGACTGAGAAGCTGTCGGTTGTGCTCGAGTCCTCCAAGGTCAGCATCACTGAGACGCTGGAAGCCACACACACCCAGTCGGTTACTGTCATCAAGCAAGAGACCACGCAAACTGAATCTACTGTCAAGATCATTGATACAGTTGACACTGTCAAGACAGCTGTTGCTCACTGGCACACCAAGTTGACTGAGGAGATTCATGCTATCAGTGTGGATTCCACCATCACCAACAAGGAGGAAAGAATCACGACGCTGATTCAAGAAGCCACTGTGGATATCGAACGTGTCACTGTAGAAGCCAAATCCAAGGTGACTCAGGAATGCAGTACCGTCAAGAAGATTAGCAAGACCAAGGAGCAAGAGCTTCTGTCTACTATTGATTATGTTCATGCTACTTTTACTGAAGATGTCAAGAAGGTCCAACAGGTCAGTGTAGAGGCTGTGCACAAGTCAGACACCAACATCAAGGAGACCCTGACTTCAGTCATTCGTACCTCTCACGACAAGATTGATACGGCTTTGACGCGTACCACGGCAGCTGTCATTGGTGTTGCTACGGCTGCTATTGCCGTTCATGCCGCCAAGCAGCAACACGACGACAAGAAGCAAGCGACTAGTACTACTACTATCAAACATGGCGAGTTGTCGGTGGATGTGGATGAGAATGTCACTGTCATGTCCAAGTGGTTTGAACTCTTTACTAAAAAGATCGCTGACTGTGTAATCCATGCTCAAGGCGATAATGCTAATGCGGTCCAAAATGTTTCTGCTGTCACGGAGCACGCTGAACAGGAGATCACAGACATCATCTCTACTGCCCGCAACGACTTTGTCAAGCGTTTGTCTCTTCAGAACCTGGATCAAGCTTCTTACACTTATGCCTGCAAGCATTACGAAGAATCTCTGGAAACCGTGCGTGTGTCTATCGTCACTCAAATTGTCGAGGTCAAGAAGGTGGCTATTGAAGCGCACACGACTGGCAATGTGCACACATTGGAATCCAAGCTGACTCAATTGACGCAATCCTCTCACGAAAGTATCAAGCTGGCCATGGGGTCTTCTGTTGTCATTAGTCATAAGGATCATCCCAGTGCTGCTACTACTACCACTACTACTACTGCTGCTGCTGACAAGAAGAAGACTGAATCTGTAGTGCAAATTGAGGTCAAAGACAGTGATGCCATTGTGATTGGTGAGCAAGATGTTGAATTTGATCGCAAAGAGTCTACTGTTACAACGATTCATGAGCAAGAAAAGATCAAGAAGGGTAAGCATGAACATACACACACACAGAAATATACACAATTTGATGACTCACCTTTATAGCAGAGGAAAAGAAAAAGGATTCCAACCTCGAAAAGATTGTTGCTGGTACTTTGGCCATCGGTGCTGCAGCTGCAGGCGCTGCTGTCATGATCCACAAGAAGAATGAAAAGGAGGAAGCTACTGAAAAGATCAAGAAGCAACAGCAGCAAGAGATTCAGGCTATGCAGAACCTCAAGTACGATTCTGGTATTGCCACCATTGAAAGCGTCAACATTGCCATCTCTGCTTGGTTTACTTCACTGATTCAAAAGGTCTCTGTTGCGTCCAAGTCGGGCGCTTCTTCCACAAAGATTACTGTAATTGTTCAAGAGTCAAGAACCGAGCTCACCCAACTCATGGAGCATGCCAAGGTCTCTGGTGCCAAGTACTGTGCGTCTGCCAGCGATGAGCAGCAGTACGTTAGCAAGATCGAATGGGCTTCTTCTGTGGCTCATAATCAGGCTGTCCAGATTCAACAAATTGCTATTAATGCAACAGCATCAGGCAGCAAGTCTTCTTTAGACTCCATGACAACCCAAATGGAAGCCCTGGCTACTGCATCGTACCATCAAATTCAGGTGACACTTGAGCAGCTCAAAACCTCCATTACGTTCCATCAAAAGGTCAACAAGATTAGCACTTCTGTTATCAAGACAGACAAGCCAACTACTAGTACTGCTACTGCTGTTGTCGAGAAGCCTGTGTGTGGAAAGATGGAGACATCGGTCGATAAGACCAAGGTTGCTTATTCTGTAATTCAAGAAACGCGTGTTACTACCATTGCCTTGTTTGTCTCTTTGTCCGAACGCATTGTCACTCGCATGCGTCAAGGAGGAGCCAATGTGCAAGAGGATGTCAATCAGATGATTGCTTCCAGTGAGCAAGAGGTGACCAAGATCTTTACCGAGGCCAAGTCGACTACTACCAAGGTGGATAAGAAGACTCAGCTCGAAATTGAGCAAGCATTGTCTACTGTTCACAAGACGGTACAGGAGCAAATCTCTCAAGTCAAGGTAGTGACCACAGAGGTCATTTCTACAGAGAAAACAGATACCAAGGTGGCTGTTGAGAAGGTGTTACAAGTGAGCAACAAGTCCAAGAGTCAAATTGAAACTACTTTTACAAGTGTGTCTGAAAGCATCACTGCTGGACGTAAGTATATAACATAAAATCACTCGATATAATCGCTCATATGGTATCATAGTCATTATTGTCACTCAAACTGCTCAACAAGCTACTGAAACGGTCCAAGGATGGTTCTCTGACCTCCGAAGCAAGATTGACAAGCTTCTTGAAGCAAGTGATTGCACCGAGGAAGAAAAGCAGCAAAAGATCAATACTGTGGTTTCTGAAGCTGAAGTCGAGATGAAGACCAAGATTGAACAGCTGCAACAAACCACAACCACCACGACCACGTCCAAAAAGACGTCGGCTACCACCCAGGTCACTACGGATCATCATCTAGACATCTTCTTTGGAAACATCAAGTCCTCTGTGCAAAGCCAACTGGACGTTGTCAAGACAGCTGTGCAAGACACAAGCAAGACTGACAAGTCCAAAATCATGTCTACTCTTGAAATGAGTGAAAACAAGCTAAAGCAAGAAGTTCACAATCACTATGAGGCGGTAGAGAAGATCACAACTGTGGAGCACATTACGGGCACCAAGAAACAAGACACCTCTGCTGTTACATCTGATAAGAAAGAAGACCGACATGATGCTTACAAGGACACCATTGTCAAGACAGCTGTGGGTTCTGCTGCGGTTGCTGCTGCCGCTGCCATTGCCATTGACTATCATAAAAAGAACCAGCAGTCAGAGGCCATTGCAGTTCAGGTTGTCAAGACGTCTTCCATTGAAGAAGTTCAACTCAAGATTGATGCTTGGTTTATCCGTTTATCTGAGAAAGTGACAGCCTGCACCAAGAAGGGAGGTAGCGATGTGTCTGTGCAAGTCGACAAGATTGTCAAGGAGGCTCAATCCGAGTTAGAGGTGACCATCAATGAAGCCAAATCGCAACACATATCCACAGAGACTACCACTTCTGAATCCAGCCGTACATTTACCAGTACGCTTGAATGGATCAAGACCACTGCTTACAGTCAATCTACTCAGATTACGCACATTGTCAAGCAGGGTACTTCAAGCTCTATTGATTTGACCACTCAGATTGAGAACCATGTCTCTGCTACCAAACAACAAGTGGACTCTGCTCTTGAGGTACACTACAAAAAAAATACAAGCACTGTAGTTACTGAGGTGGATCAGTCCAAGACCACTAGCAAGACACAAGTAGTAGCTGACCAAAGTAAGAAGCAAGACACTACTGTAGTTGAAAACGTGGTGCAAGTCGTCAAGGAGTCTCGTCAGCAGACGCAGAAGCGATTCAGCCTTGAAACCACTGTGATTGTGCAAGAAAGCAAGACGCATATGACCAACTGGCTCGTTCTCTTATTGGAAAACATCACCAGCATCATTCACGGCAACTCTGAAACCATTCGTAAAGACATCTTTGCAAGACTGGATGTAGCTGAAAAGGAAGTGGATGTCTTTATCAAGGAGACCAAGGACAAGTTTTTGGTAACCAGCAAGACTTCTGCTACCAGCCATGTTGAAACCGAAACGCAAACCCTGATTGTCAGCTCGGTCAAGCAAACCTTGGATTGCATTGATAGCATCAAAACGACGCTCCTGCTTCAACTCTCTGTGCTTCGTCAAGTCATCCTCCGCATCGAAGTCGAGGACATTGATGTCATTACCCAAAGATTGGAAGCCATCATCCACCGTACGCAACAGCGTGTGCATCACACACTGGAAGTCGGTATCGACTTGGCCATCTCATCTGCTTTTGAAGGTAAGACCGTTACTTGGTCCGAAACGTCTCATGTACCTGCTTCCTTCAAGAACGTGCGTGTTATTGCATTCGATGTACTGGGTACCATTGCCAACTACCACAAAACTCTGTACCAAGTGTGGAAGCAAATTGTGACACCCAAGCATGATGTGGTGCTCTCTGGTTTGGACTTTAACGTCTTTGTACAAGATTGGTATGGAGCTTACACTGAAATCAAAAAGGAGAACTTTGCCAAGAAGCGTCCTGTCTCTGACGACATTACGCTGCACGAATCGCTTGTTCATATTCTGAAGCGCTACTACATCAAGGAAAATCTCACTGAATCCGAGATTGAGCAGTTGTGTGATGCCTGGAGACACATTGGTGTTTACGATGATGCTTCCATCGGCATCCGCCGTCTCAAGAACCTTCAGGCAACTCAAAAGTATGCTACCATTGCTATCTCGGACACGTTCTCTACACGCTCCATGATTGATTTGGCTCAAAACAATTGCCTCTGCTGGCACGGTCAGTTTACTGCAGAGATGTTTGCCTCTGCCAGCAGCAGTAGCACTGTCACTGCATCCCAATCTGTCATCAAGGGTACCATCAAACTGCTTGGTCTTGAATACGCCAATCAATTGGCTGTGGTTTCGTCCAGTGCTGAACTTGTAGCTGCTGCAAAGAAAGAAGGATGTCATACCGTCTTGATTGAACGTGAAGAAGAAACCACGCATCGCCATCAAGAAGAGACCGTTACCACCACGACTGTTGAATACGATATCAAGGTCGATGCTTTGGACATCTTTGGTGAAAGTGTTCAATCTTTCTTGGAACATGAATCTATGGTTCAGGTTTGGAACGAGAAGGGTGGTGCTCCTGCTGCTGCTCCAGTTCTTGTCCAGCAATTGAAAGGGTCTTCTTGTACTTGAAAAATGAGTGCATGCTTCTCGGATTGACTTTTTTTTTTAAAAAAAAAATAGCCCACATTATTATTTCACTATCCATATTATCCATATTATCCAGTTTTATCAATAAAAAGAATATCAAATATTCAATTAACTCTTTTGGCTTGTCTCAACAGTTTGCTTTTTGTAATAAGCGTCAAAGACATGGATCGATTCCATAAAATGGAAGGTAGCATGTATTGCCAGCCGCCAAAAATCATTTACACTCCACTCTACATTATGTCTTTTGTTAATTTCGGATATTTAGGACACGATTTCAATATTTTGCAGATTCGACTAACAAACTGTGATAATCGCCCACTACCCTCTGATACCATTTTAAAGTACTTTTTAATACGCATCCAATAGTGTTGAATACATTGAGCGTTTTGAAGAAACATGTTGAGCAATACTGGAAAATATGAAATGATATTTATGGCTAATATGCTGGGATTTTGCATATCAGGGCTTCACAATTAAGGTTTCAGGGGCTACATTGGATCGATAGCATCCTTTTGGTTTAATATATGCTATAGTAAAAGTGTTTATTTTCGAGGTCAAAAGCTCGATCGTTTGATTTTGGACAAAAAACATGAGGTACCCTTCATGGCCGGTTTGGAGTCAATTTTCACTGATGTTTGGCCTTCAAAAAGTTGGGCAAAGATTTCCCCAAGCATCAGTCGAGAGCAATTGTTTTTTGGTCCTGCTTTGGCAGTTTGGAACAGCTTTTGCCACGATATGTTTCATACAAATTATTGCGATTAACCTGAGGGTATGACGAAAAAAGAGAGATTTATTCATACACTACAACATAATCAACAAGGTACATGATAGACGATGAGAGCAAACACTAGCTAAACTATCTAGCTTGTTACTAATTTGCCGCTACTACGACTTTTTGACCAGCAGCACACCACCATGTTGATGCAGAGGAATTTTTCCTGCTCTCTAACCACTTTAGCTTCCAATGTTTATATTCTTCTTCTGTTGATAAGCCGTAAACAGCAAAAACCATTCGTTTAAGAGTATCGAGAGAAATGTCGAAAATGTAGAGGAACTCAGATGCAAGAGGATGGTTATCTATGAACAACAATGAGTGGTGAGAGCATGTATAGGAAAGCAGACACTCACTAAGGCGGAATGATTTCCTGACTTCTTGAATAGGTGTGAATCCATAAGTCGACATGATGGTGGACAGCTTTTGAGCAATCAAGGCATCTTGGTCATTTGCTTCCATGATTTTTTCAACTAGAGATTGGATCAGACCATCACATTGTATTGTACGTCAAGTATGTATACCTACCAGCGGCACCGAATTCTTTGACTAGTTCATCGCCATCATCCTAGCATTCAAGAAACCATTATATAATTCATTCGCTAACTCGTAAAATTGTATCTCAATGCTTACCACCATCTCGACTTCTAGTAATTGAACGATGCCATTTGGTTTTGTGACACGAAGCACCTCCTTCATACAATCTGCATATTGGTACTTGTTGAAAGCAATCAAGAACATTCTCATATGCACTAGATCAAAGGTGTTGTCTTCATAAGGTAGTCCTAATGTGGCATCGTGCTGAATAAAAGATACGTTGGCAGGTCTTATACACTGTGGAAATAGAGACACTTTGTCTAATCCTATAAAATGAGCTGCCGGATGCTCAGTGGCCATGTCCTGCAGGACAGCGTAACACCAGCAATGTTAATTTATATCATAAATGAATGAGTCTGAACAAGGAGAGCACAAACCATCACCCAACCACCTGAACCACAGCCAATATCGAGCACTTTTGTATCTGTTGATTCGAAATTAATGCGATTGCCAACCTCTTCAAGGTAGTTTCTATATACAGATTCTAGAATTTTAGTACAGGCAAGGTTGTGAAACATGATGTGGAGAAGGGTATAAATCAAAACATTTACCCGCCAAACAGTGCTTTGAGTGCAAATTGATTCTGGTGAAATGTAGTGCATCAATAAAATTTTACTAGCAAAATGTCAATCGAGCCCACACATACAGCATTCATTCTGTCGTCTTCTGATTTCAGTGTATCGTAAGGCAGGTCTCTCAAATCCAATGATGCGGACGATACAGGTTTAGGGAATATATATTCGTGATCTTGCACTATGATGCTCGAAGATTGATACGATTCTTCTGCTTTTGACTTTTGAAAATTTGAAATGGTCGACGATGTTGCCGATATGTTGTTTTCCTTTGAGGACGATGCTTTTTGAGATTTCCTTCTGTTGCGCTTTATTTTCAAAACGCCATTATGATTTGTTATCGAGATATTTTGGCCCATGATTATATAAAGAAGAAAAAAAGACAGAGAGAGAAGAAAGAGACGGAAATCTAAAGCATATCCTTCTTGTGTAAGAGCTAAATAAGCAAGCTGTACTTCATACTATGTTTGACTAGAACATACAACGAGAAGCTCTCAAAATGTTGGGCCATGTGGAGGGGGCGGGGGCGAGGCGGGGACGGTTTCATCAACTTCACGTCAAGTCCATAGCGTACAGACTCGACTTTCTTTTCCAATATCTGTTGTAAGCGTCTTGCTATTTCATATCAACTAACCGAGCTTTACTGCTTTGTGATTGATATCGAAATCTCTGGGATTTCTTTCTCGCTATTGCTAAGCAACTTTTTTCCGTTTGGTTATAGGCGAGAGTGGAAAAATCGATCTTAGAAGCATCTCTGAGTATTCGGGATACACTTGTTAAACCCAACATATTATGTGTAGCCATGTGTAAATTGCCTCCTTGTAACTGCACTCAACATTTTTATTGCCATTTAAAAACACTACATCCGAGTAAGAAGTATGACAAGAGACATGTCTCGATACCAATGTTAAGATGGTCTTTATTAGGATGTTGTGTGTATTGTGCTGCTTATTGTTGTGAATGATTAAATAAGAAAAAGAATAATTTTTTGCTTCGATTCGATGGAAAAAAAAAGGTGATTTCTATAATATGTGGTGCTTTGTGTGTATAATAAAATAAAATGATATGTTGTCTATTAATGATGATTTTCACTGCCATGTTGGTGCAAATTTTGATCATCCACTGTTGTGTATCCATCAAACATGACACTGCTCAAGTCTGGTCCTCCTCCAAAATTCTGAAAGCTGTTGTTGTTCAATATGTCTTGATTGTTGTACATGAATTGTGAACCATCAAATTCAGGGTTCGATGCTGCTAAAAATGATAACAGCTCGTCTGCAGATTTATCCTGAAATCCCATTCCACCTTTTTTTGTATGCGAATTAGTGTTCTGTCCATTTTTTCCTCTTGAGAAAAACTACAAACCTTGCTGTAACATGAGTTCAATTGATGGATCGGTCCATTCCATATCACCCATGGCATTGTTGTTGTGTGTAGGGTTTTCTGAAATCTTTTCCAGTTGGTCGAATGGATTGGATTCATCTTCTCTGTCAGGTGTGGCTAATGCAGAAGAAGCAAAGGGCGCATAAGATTTCTTTCCAAAGTTAAAGCCTCTCATGACACGGGGCTCTGTTTGCTTTTGCATCTGTTGCTGTTGTTGATCATGCTGCTGCATCATCATCATGTCTAAGCTTCCAGTGGGCATGGAAGACGAGTAGAGTTCTGCATTCCCTGTTACTGACAAGTTGTTGTTGTTGTTTGTAGAAGCCACTCTGGGTGAGCTGTAGGGTGCAAAGCGGCGAGATTGTTGCGATGTCATGGGAGGCGATCCGATGTGCATGTCAGCAATAGAGCGGTTGAGCGAGCCAAGTCCCACAGCCGTCGGTGAGCTTGACAAGTCTGGCAAAGAGGCTGCGTGTTCCATCATGGGTGAAGAGAGAATAGGACTACTACCTTCTGCCAAGAACGAACCTGGTGAAGGAGTAGTGCCAGTGGGTGTAGGCTGTGCATTCCGGTTGGCAATAGGAATGCCATTTGCTCTTGCATGCTGGATCATTTCTCGTTCCTCTTGTAAGCGCTGTACAAGCATGGCTTTTTTGCCTGTAGCAGGCTTTCCTCGCTGTCTCAACATATCTTTCAATTCTGATACCGTGATATCCTCAAAATCCACCTTGACAAGTTGGTCGTCCAATCGCTTTTGACGTTGTTCAAGATCAAATGATTGGAATGCGTTGGCTCGATGCACTCGTTGAATTTGGATGGGCATGGTGCGAGCCATCGTAGGCGCGTTTGTGTTGTTATTGTTGTTGATGTTGATAGGCATTGCCATGGCTGCTGCTGCTGCTGCTGACTTGCCAACGCCACTGCTACTGTAACCTGTGCTGCCTCCTACCACCTTAATTTTTCCAGGTTCTCGGGTGATTCGGTTGGATTTGCTCAATGTTGGATCCAGCGAAAGCTTTCTTCGTGAGGGTCCGGTACCGTCTGTAAAGGAGGAGGACAAAAAGGATCGCTGCTCAGCATAAGTGATGGGCATGGATGTACCCGTTAAATCATCTTGTGGCTGTGGCTGCTGCTGCCTTTGAGATTTCTTTGCATAATTGACACGGAACCTTGCTTGGAGTTCATTGAAGCGACGTTGGTGATCAATGCCACCTGCTGACTCGGTAGTGCTATTGGGTGTAGAGGAGGATAAGGGTATAGGAGAGGTACTCTTGCCAGAAATCGATCTTCTATTGTTTTGACTGTCGACAAAGTTTTTCTTTTGCTCTTGGCTTGTAATCAAATTGATCGGCTCCAACTGCGGTTTTGACACAGTGTTGCTGTTAGAAGATGGCGTATTGAACATGGCAGATAAGTTAGAATGGGGAGCAGTAGCCGTTGCTGTTGTTGCTGCTCCTGCTCCTGCTACGGTGGATGACGGCGAAGAAGATGATGTGGAGGTGCCCCTATCATTGTCCATCATCATTTTGTTTGCCTTTTGCTGTTGTTCTTGTAGCAGCTGCTGCTGTCTGATAAAATTTGGGTCAGATAACAAGATGGCTTGTTGTTCATCATTTGACATGGCTCCTAACAGCAAGTTTGGATCCAAATGGGCGTCTGAAAACAAGGCATTGTCTTGATCAAAAAAGTTGTAGTCGCTCAATTGCTGCGAAAATAGCATGTCTTGGTTGCTGGAAGGAGATGGAGAGGTATCATTCTGATAGGATGTGTTATCAAATGACTGAGAGGGCAAACTCTGACTGAAGCTTAGAAATGGATTATTCATTGTGGAAGTATCGTCAAAAGAGTGTCCAAAGAGTGCATTCTGCTGCTGAGGATCGTCTTTATCTTGATTGTAGAAATACATTTGAGAGAGAAGGGGTTTCGGAAAAGCAGGGGTGTGCAGTTGACTGGTTGTATATGATGGTAATGAAAGTGAGCAAAAGAAAGAAAAGAAAGAAAGAAAGATGAAAAAAAAAATATATATAGAGTGAGATGGGTTTCTTTTTTTT
>DF836543.1:2007-17074 GCA_000950595.1 Mucor ambiguus
ATTTATCTCCTTCTATAACAAGCTGGGATCTTGAATTTATTTCAGTTTATTTCAAACTGATAAAGGAAAGAGAATGCAAGGTTTTCCAAAAGAAAATGCTACTGTTATTTCTTGCTTCGCATGATCTGCTTTTACAAGTGTGCATTTTGGCCAACTGCAGAGCTACTAAACCGAATTCTGCGAAAGATAATTATCAGTAGACACGGATTGATCAATTATCTCTTCAAAAAAATGCTACTTTGACGCAATTGCTGTAGTCAAGATATTTTCATGCATTGGCAAGTGGCATCGAGGACTGTACACCGCATTTCTGATTTGATATTCTTGAGATGCATGCTAGAGGAATGCAAAATGACGAGAGCCATTGAAACGTTGCCCTAATTGATTCATTTAGTGATGATTTACTATAAAACCAAAGTTCCTGAACGGAATAATCTGTCAGCTCGAAACTAAGATTGAATTTTAACTTGCTTAATGAAGGTCGATGAGGCCAAAGCTTGTAGGGTGTTCAGTTTTAACCACTTTAGATTGCCCGAGCTTCTTTATGAGTCATCAAATGGCTCTTCAGGTCTGAACTGCATGAACTTGCACCTCAAACTTGATCGGATGCATGTTTATAGGCATTGCAGTGTTGTTGCCACTATGAGATGCTATTAATTTTGCAGATTCGTAATTAATTTACAACTACCAAATCAGAAAATGGAGATAATCGCATTTTAGAGGCATTGGTAGAATTCGATTTCTACATGCATCTATTGGATACATCGCTTGTTTATGAGAGTGCAACAAATAACGAATCGTTCACCTATCTGTCGCAGAGACTAACTTCTCGATAGAAATATAGATTAAATGCGGTACATTTTGTAGCACAAAGTGCTCTGAGCCTACCCTGTGAATTACTGTGTCGGGTTAATTCATGTGATACCAAAAAAGAAAAGAAAAACATATAAAAAAGATGTAATTTCCACCTTTGTGTTTCTTTTCATTTATTCCTTGAATCTACCCTCAGATGATTGATACCAGTAAGCCTATTGTGGTTCTCGGTGCTGGTGTTATCGGCCTGTCCACCGCACTGCAATTAAAGCAAAAGGGATACAAAAACGTCATGATTGTTGCAAAGTATGTTCCAGGTAATATGTGTATAGAATATACCTCTCCGTTTGCAGGTAATGCGCACATATTAGTGATCTATGAAAACGAATCTGAACTATAGTCTATTAGGTGCCCATTGGAGAACTATGGCTCCTAACAACAACCCACTATTAAAAAGTGAGTAGTGCTTGATTCATGACATGTTGATTTGATCTAATCCTGAATACGCAGAGTTTGATACTGTTACATACAATCGATTCATGGAGCTCACCAAATCCTCTGAGAACTCAGGTATCATGGCTGCTCCCAGTTACGACTACTATGACGATGCTGAGCTACCAGAAAACGCTGATCCATGGTTCCAAGATCTCGTTCAAGACGTATGTTTATGCATAAATGGTACTTGCAAAATACTAATTTACTATTCCTCTCGTCAGTTTGAAATCTTGACAGAAAAGGACGATTTGCCACACGGAGCCAAAATTGGCCACAAGTACACTACAGGTACTTTTGAAGCTCTAGAGATTGATACAAAATTGACTGACTTAAGGAATAGTACTCATCAACACACCTGTCTATATTGCATGGCTCGCAGCCAAGTTTGAAGAATTAGGCGGAGAGATTGTGCAACGCAATGTTGGACATATTGACGAAGTGTTCAACATCGCAAAGAACCCATTCGTTATCAACTGTACTGGTCTAGGCGCTCGATTTTTGGGCGGTGTCAGTGATGAAGCTGTATTCCCTACAAGAGGACAGACGATTGTCATCAAAGCACCCCACATCAAACGAACAATTACACATATGGGTAAGTTGAGACTCAGTGGCATTGCAATGATGATAGGCGACTTTTGTCCTAAATAGTATGCTTACACAGGGGCACAAGGCATCACTTATGTTATCCCAAGATCTGATGGCACTGTCATTCTCGGTGGAACTGCCGATAAGCATGATTTGTAAGTCTCTCTATCATGAAAACTGGCGATTACTTATTTAATAAACAACAGTAACCCATTCCCTGAGGCTAAAACCAATAAGATTATCCTCGAAAAGACATTTGCTTTATGCCCTGAATTAATGGATAAGCCATTGGAGATTGTAAAGTATAATGTCGGTTTACGCCCATCCAGAATTGGTGGTGTACGCATTGAAAATGAAATCATCAGTAAGTAGTATATGCTGCATATTACACTGTTTGATGGACTGACATTGTTGTGATTCACAGCCTCTAGAAACAACAAACAGAAGGTTCAGGTGACTCATGCTTATGGCCATGGTGGGTTTGGTGTGCAGTCTAGTTGGGGCTCTGCTGAGTACATTATTGAAACCATGGAGAAGGGTTTCCCCACATCGACATTTGCTCGTCTTTAAAAGGACTGATGTGATACACGGCCATTTTATCCAATGCCATTTTGATTGGTGTAGTGGATGCACCGAAATGCTTTATATATTCAACCGCTGCTAAAATAAAGTTTGCATTGTAGGCTTGATCAGCAGTTGCAATTGCAATGTGGTACGATAAAAAGTGGTGCGAAAAATATATCCAAATCACTTGAAGTTGTTATTATGTTTCTTTATATGTTTAGTTGATTGAAGAGTAAGATTTAAGTGGGAAAAAAATATAAAATATGCTTTATGCGAGGAGAATAGAACAGTTTCCTTTTTCTTGATAAACATAAAACAGATGGTTTGCAATAATTGTACTTTGGGCAAAGTTACTGTCATCGGTGCTGGCGTGATTGGGTTGACTACAGCGCTTCTGCTTCAGCAAAGGGGTTACGAAGTGACGGTAGTAGCGGATCATTTTCCTGGCGATAAGGACATCCAATACACGTCTTCTGTAGCAGGTGCTCGATGGAAAACACTGGCACCGAATTCCGATTTGCGATTGCAGCGTAAGGTGGCAACACGCGTCTGCAGTTGACTGTACTGAAATCGATGTAGGATACGATCGTGTCTCTTTCAATTTCTTTTGGCAACTGGCTAAAGCTCATGCGGCTGAAGCAGGCATCATGGTTGTATCTGCTTACGATTATTATCAGGACAGCAATCACGATGTGCTAAACCCATGGTGGAAATCCCTGGTACCTACTGTAAGCTATCCTTTCTCCAGATATATTCAATGCAAATAGCTAACAAGTATCACATAGTTCCAGAAAATAGATGAAAAAGAATTGCCTGATCACATTTCGGTCGGTTACCATTACACCACAGGTAGCACAAGGAAAGCTTATTTTTTTTTGCATACAAAAACTAATTCCAGCTATATAGTTTTGATTAACCCCTTGGTATACCTTCCTTGGCTCCTGAAGCAGTATCTTGCCATGGGTGGTAAACACAAGAAACAGAAGATTGATCGGATTTCCGATGTTATATCCGATGATATGGACATTGTAGTCAATTGTACCGGTGTAAGAGCAAAGGATTTAGCAGGAGTGATGGATGCAGCCATAGTACCCACACGTGGCCAAAATGTCATTATCAAAGCGCCTCATATAAGAAGAACTATCTCCATGTTGAGTAAGCAATTTCTCAAAACAATATGGAGTCTGTATATTCACACTAGAAATAGAGCGCGATAGTTACACGTATGTGATACCTCGTTGCGATGGCACTGTTGTATTAGGCACGACAGAGGACACTAGTTCCAGGTAGGAAAGAGCATTATGTTGTATATTTGATGCAAGTCTAATCCATTCAACACAGTGCTCCAAATATCGACCCAAGTAAAACAAGCGATATTCTCCAGAGAGCAATTGAATGCTGCCCAGATTTGAGCCTATTACATAAAGGAGTCGATGATCTGGATGTGGTTGAGAACGTTGTAGGATTAAGGCCTGTCAGACAGGGTGGACCACGAGTGCAAAATGAATATTACAGTAAGCTTCATTGTGAAAGTGTTAATATAGCCAACGCTAAGGCAGTAATTTAGGGCTACAATCGGGCAAAGAGGTGCTGATCACACACAATTACGGTCATGGTGGCTCAGGATATCAATCCAGTTGGGGCACAGCTCAAGAAGCCGTTCGTCTCATTCATCAAGGCTACAACGCACTAAGAAATGAGCCAAAGCAGATGCGAGAATTGCTTTCTCGATTGTGATATCATTGATATAAATAAAAAGATATGTTGCTGTGAAATGGGATTATACAAATATTACAATGACACTTCAGTACTAGTAGCGCTCATAGCCATTTGCTGTAAACAATTGCGAATAAAACATCAGACTAATGTGGTTGACATAATCTTGATTAGAGAAAAGAAAAATATTGGCATATTTATATGGTATAAAAGAAAAAAAGAGGTATAGTTATGCTCTATGAATAATACATCGTTGAACTGGATCAGTTGGCTCTGCTGAATTCCATTGAGTGATGGTTGAAAATGATACAAATGCCATACTATTTAGATCAACATCAATTTTACTACCCTTTCATTTGCAGCGTCTCCATTCAGACTTACCATACAATGCCAAACAAAATCAATGCAAAATTAGCGATGCGTCTCGTGGTAGGCAGTTCCAGAGCCTTGAGATGAAACAAGGGAGGAAACACAAAACAAAGTGGAATACAGAACAGGGCACCAATCAAAGCTACAAATTTGTCCAGTTTGTCCTTGGAGCCGATGATGCCAATGCCTGCACATAAAAACACCACAAACACCCGAAATACGTTCTTTTGCCACTTGACAATGGCATTGTTCTTTCCTGATTTGGTGGTAAACAAACCGTTTTCCATGATACGAATAGCGGGAAATAACTGCAATGGAATCGACAGACAGATAGCCAGTGAATACAGTGTCTGGATAGAGGATACCATGGGGTCCTTGCTAGGCAAGTTGAGCAAAATAATGGTTTGCACATTCTCACCAAATGTCATGTAGGATAAAGCGCCCATGGTGATGAATAAGCAGGTGATCACAGTCAAGGCTCTGGTCAATACGCGAGGGAACTTCTTGGGATCTTTCATAGATTCCGTGATTGGAATGACTAGGCAAGACGGTTAGATACGCACATATCTCCCTGGATTCTATGCTGACCAACACTAACCTAATCCAATGCCTTCAAATGTAAATGCTGCCGTACCAAGGAAAAGCGGGTAATGCAAAGGATTCCACATCTCCACCTGCACCATGCCAATGGTAAACAGCTCCTTCAAATCATAGTAAAACAGATAAATCAATCCAATCACAATAAAGACGTCCGCAATCAAGGCGAACACGGATAAGCGTTGGATTTTTCGAATCATGGCGAGTGGAATAAAGGCAAAACTTTGTGCCAATATCAACAGATGCATTGGAATGGTGAGTCGACATTTGGAGAAGGTGAGCACCAATGACTGTAAATTCTCTGCAACAAAAATCATGTAAGCGCATACAAATCCAATTTGTGATAATGTGATGGCGACCAGTACAGCCACTCGCATACGGGATCCATACAGCACGCCTCCCATGTCGCCAAAGCTAGCAGGCACAACGAGCCGAGTCTGCACAAGCAGCAAAAAGGACCATAGTGAGATCAGGGCCCAAGCAGTGATGGCAAAGATGGAAAACAGCAGACCTCCATTATAGAAACTAACCCACACGGTCAATGATCCAAACAGCCAATAGCAATCACTCTATATACTTACGCTTTTGGCAAAAACATGATGCCAGTGGTGACAAATGACTTGAGCAGTAGAAACATGGCTTTACCCGGTGTTGCTTTTCCTTGCAGTGTCTGTCCTGGGCGAGATCTGGACAACAGAGGCATGGTCTCTCTAGCTTGAAGTTGTTTGTATTGCAATGGGACGACGGGCCGTTTTGTGTTTGTTGAGATGGGTAACGGTGAACCTTGTGTAGCGTCTGTTGCTCCATACGAATATGATGCATTGTTCAAGGGCGGACGATAGGCCATGATACCACCTTCGGGTATGCTGTCATCATCGCTGCTTGCACCCGCACCATTGTCATCCTCGCTTGAATGATACGATTCTGACGAGGAATCCGAAGAGGATGATTCGACATCACTCAAATTCTCACCTCCAAAATGGCCATATAAACACAGAAACTCGACAAAGCTGGATGTTACAAAATTAGGGGGCTTCTTTCCCTGTTTCGCTGCTTTGCTCAACACATAGTGGCGCCTGAAACCACCAGGCTGCTTCAAGGACTGCAACGACACGTCGATGGTAGGCTCGCGATGCGCAGGTAGTGATATGCTCTGGGTGCGGTTTCTCTTTTGCTGTTTGTTCTCTACTTGGGCTGTCCATTTGTAGATTTCATCAAGTATGGAGCCACCAGGTAAAAGATGATGTGTGTTGTAGGTAGGCTGCTTTTTTTGCTCTTGCTGCTGCTGCTTGAGTTTTTGCTCTTTCTTTTGCTTTTGCTGCTGTTTGCGTTGCTGGCGTTGTTTGCGTGAGGGATGTGGGGGTATTAGTGAAGATGATGAGGATGCTGGATGATAAACAAGGTGGCGTTTCACCACTTTGGCTACTTGTTCGACTGGCAAGTCAATGGTTACTGAGCGTTCCATTTGTTCAATATGTATCTATATCGATATACAAAGTGGTGGAAAAGAGTGTGCTTTGCTTTGCTTTATTACTGGTGAAATTATGTGAAAAAAAAAGAAAAAAAAAAAAAAGTAGACACATTCTCATCCACTTGGCTTCTGAAGAGTGCTACTGCACATCACTCTTTCTACTACTCTCACACACACAATGGATGTCTGTGACGGCCCGAGCATTTGATCTGCCTCCAATTAGACAGTTATTCGTCAGTGAGAGCGAGTGCATGTTGCATGAAGTATCTGGCGTGTGTATCCTGGATCTACACTGTGTCAAACATTTGACATGATGGATCATGTTGATGGAGATTCAATGCAAATGCTCCTTCATATTCCAAAGGCTCTAAATGGCTTTTAATTTGATAGATCAGACAAGAATGCCAATGTTCATTAAGAATACCTTGCATTATTGAAGCTTTCCAGGTTCAATATTGGATAATCCTATTTGATATTCTTGTCTGATAATAGGCTCATTTTTTTTTATAAATCATAAACACCAAGGCAAAGATAGATTCCTTTAAATCACTCGACGTATACAGATCATTAAAGGAGTTGAATCTCAAAAAACATTTGACCATCCCTGAATGAAAAGCTATCAATCCATACAGAGTAGACTTGGCAGCTTTGTGGCTTCATCTATAAGAACCCGGTAATCAGAAGAAAATATACTTCTGTACTAGGCAGTACAGCTTTCGCAACAAATCACAATTGACTGAGAAGGATGGCAAAGTAGCATAGTTTGTATTTGCCTATACTAGAGGTAAGAAGCCCAGTTGTACATCGTTATACAGGAAGAATGTAATATTCCACATGTAACAGGTACGGTATAGATTTGCTCTTATAGTTTGCTTTTGTGTATTCTGGTTCTTTTCTCTATAATTTACAGATGGAAGAAGAATCTCTTTCAGAAATAGTTGATGAAGCAAAAGTGAACCAAGACGGCAGCGACAGTATCTCGATAGCCATGGAAGATGTTGTTCAGCCTGCATATCTTAGCTTGTTCCTCAATTCTTTCATCGAATCAACACTTGATAGACCAGTATTCCTCCTTGAAATATCAGCAGATAAGAAGCGGATGGCGTATGTTGTGGACATATCAGAGCCAAATCAAGACAAACAGTTTTATTTACGGATAAAGAACATCACATATCCTAGCACTGGCCCAGTGCTCTGTCAAGGCGTAGTGGAAGAGAATATCACTGACTGTATGCGGTGTGTGGATGATTTTACTTATTCTTTTTTATCTCTGTCATCAAATGGTGATCGAGTAGCAATTTCATTCTGTAAATTCGATTCCCTTGGAAGACCCGCATCTAAAAAACCAACATGCTGTGTTTTTCGTGTCCATGAATCTGGAATCGAGCTCGAGAAGAAAATTGATTGCCAAGGGAAGGCTATGTTTACGCCAGATGGCCATCTCGCTATTGTAAGCAAGGACATACTGAATCTTTACAACTGCAAGGAGAACTACAAGTATGCAAGCTGCCTGGATGTAGGATACCTATCTCCAGCATATGTAGCGATGCCAGAATGCACCAGCCCAGGGGTATATCAAGTTTACTGGAGCTCTTCTTTCAGTGGACCATTGAAGCGCGATGAGGCGACTCAGAAAATGCTTGTCAATCTTCAACTGGTTTTACACTTGACGAGGTTTTTAGTGTATAATATTTTGACACCATGCTTCGAGTATCATACAGCCATGTACGACTACGACGGTGCTTGTGTTTGGTCTCTTACCGGTGGTGTTAGGTCAATACCTTTCCAATCAAAATATAACGCTGAGGTCCAAGCCATTTCTCACGACAAGACCTTACTCGCCACCTACGGAGAATCCAATGGATATGTCAGTATCTATCACATTAAATCAGGCCTATTGGTATCAAGAATGAAGTCAAAGAGAGTAATGGATACTAGCACATCTTTTCTGTCAGTAAAGGCGCTGTATAGTGTTCACTTCAGCAAAGACAACACATATGTATTTCTGATTACTATAGAAGATAAAATCAATGAAAGTGACATCTATGAAGATGACATCAATGAAGCAAATTTCAACGAAACGCTCTTTGCGGTCGAAGTCTGGAACAGAAATGCACAAGTGTTGATGTTTGAATACGAAGAAGAAATTGATGTAGACTGGCATTCCAGAAACACGCTTATGCCTTACATCGTTGAACCAGCAGACAGTCCGCTCACTTTCACAGTAGTGTATACAACAATATCAAAAAATGGAACACTCGACGTTAGATCGTTCAACTTGGAATTATTTGAAAATGCAGCCAAGGAAGATGCAGCCGTTGACAGTTGGAAAATGGATCTGATCCGCCAAAAGAATAAGAAATCTTTAAAACGTGTGTACTGGATGTCGCTAAAGTCAGCATTTGACGGCATTACATATCAACTTCGCTTTAGTAAGTTTGCGGTTGAGTTATGGCGCTTTTGTCAGAATCAAGACAAAAAGGTACTGATATATATCCGTGCATTTCATCCTCCTAAATATTACCAAGGTGGTGCCTTTGAAGAAAGTTGGTCACTTGAGGTGTATAGAAGATTCCGTCACTGCACTGATGTTGACTCGTTACGTTCTTGTGGAATTCTACTCATGTGGGATAGAATAGCTATCGACATTATACAAGATGGAAATTTTTACCAAAAAGGCATATCTTCACCCAAAAACGCTCAAATTCATGTAGACCAAATATTTTTGCCATTCGCTGATTTGAAGATTGCTGAAGAAAGTTGCGATTCAAGCAATCACCCATTTCAATTTGCCTGCTCGGATTTTCATTACATCGAAAGCGTCTGTCGAGGTTTTTATTACCTTTATCAATCGGGCTCTGGACGCCAGGTATATATAGCATAAACATTCGCCTACAAGTTTTACTGAATTTTGCTGAATGACAGGACATAAACCTATATCAGCAAACAGAAAGCTTAATTGAACAGTCTATCAAGAAAATGAAGCTAGAAAAATCGAGGTATTTCACTACAATATCTGGCAGCAACACTCTAGCCATGCTTGCGTCGTTTCAGGATGGCAGAGATATCATCTTTCAGATACTCCAAACAGACGATCTGCAAATAAATCTCCTGACTTATGTGCGAAACTTTGCCATGACCGACAAAGAGAACGAGTTTGTAGTTAGAAGAGAAAACGCATTGACAATCCTGATTGAAAACTTTGATTACGAACTCTTTGATTTGCTGTTCAACCGCGCTTTGCTTCATGCACAAAGTTTGGGAGTGGGCGCCTTCTGCGCTATAAGCGACACAATAGTTTTTTTGCAAGAACGTAGTGAAACTGGTAAGAATAGATCGAGAGCATTACTACTAAAATAAAACTGATGGGTCACGATTTTTTTTTCAGTCATTCTTCGAAACAGCTGTGAAAAGCTCAAATTTTTGAAAATGGAAACCTCTTCATCAAAGCTCAAGAAGGCCATGGATTTAGATGTTTTGCATAACAGCATGAATGCTGAATTCTCAGATTATTTATCGTTTGGGGCGCTGGATCAGATACCAGAATACAACACTACCATCAGGAACGCACGAGTACTTTACTGGTTGCAGCAACGTGCCATTAGTCTGAAGCGAAAGATAGTCAAACTGTTGAAAGGCAGACGCTTCCACAAGTATTATCACACTATTATGTCAAAATCGATGGCTCACACAAACTTGCTATCTGTTTGCGCTGTACCATTCATACATTTCAGTTCGTATACAATTTTCTGGGAGGATGTAGAATTCAAGTCGCACCATAGCAACAGAGATGATAACACTTGGACAGCAAGATTGAAAGGAGCCTTCCACAAGCTATTGCGTTTGCCCAACACTAAATACAGAATCGTCCATAAGGCAGAGAGCGAATTGATGCAGCTTGCTTCGAATCAGCATGAAAACGACATTTTCCATCAAAAGACATCTGTCATTGAAGTTCTATTGTATTACAAGTGGAAAACATTCATCCGTCGCAAGTTCTACTGGATATACGCTATACATCTGGTGTACTACATATCTTTCTGTATTGGAGTTCTTTTTGCCAGAGAATGCTTTGGCGATGTAATTGGAGCCTCAATTCCCAGCAGCTCACGACATAATGTCCCCATTGCTTTGATGTTTGTTTCCAATTTTATCTTGAGCGCGCAAGAGCTCCGTCAGCTTCTCAATATCGGCCTTTGGAGATACCTCACTTCCGTTTACAACATAATTGATTTGGCAGCCTTAATCCTACCTCCAGTCTGCTTTGGGTTGATGGTCACTGGAAACAGTAGTCTAGTAGGTATCTCATTGAGATTACAAAGAGGATATAGACTAACGCATATTCCTGATTCTAGGATGAAGCGAGTGCTATTGCTACGATTTTTCTTTGGATACATGGAATATTAAGGCTAAGACCGTTTGCTTTTATTGTAAGGTTATCGAGTACATCACCAAGTTATATCTACTGACATTGTCTTTTGACAGGGGGTTACGCTAGAAACCATGATACAGCTTATGAAATCAGTGTACAAGACTCTCATCATCATGCTGTTCGTAATTTTCGCTTTCACACATGCATTCATCGTCTTGTTACTCCACAAAGATGACTCTTACTTTCAAGAACAGTATTCTGGATCAGTCAATCTTACGGATACCGAAAACACTGTGAGCTATAGCGATACCAGCGCAAGTAACAGCTTCACCAATATATTCAAGGCTTTTTCGACACTATGGCTATTCATCTACGGTGTTTGGGACCCTATTACTGATGGAGACGCGGGAGATGACTTTATGATTATAGTGTTTGCAATGTTGTTTTCATTCGTTACAGTATTGTTGTTCTTCAATTTAGTCATGTAAGATTTCATACCAACATGAATTCCAACAAAGTAGTACTAACAAGTGTTGTATTCTTTCGGAAAATCAGTGCACTCATGTCAAGCAAAGCCGAAGAAGTGAAAGCATTGGGAAAGAGCATCTGGTAAAGTAGTATATTCTTAAAGGCAAATGCCTAAACTAACTGATCTGTCACTATTAGGCTGAGTCATTTTGCAGGTAAGTCTAAAATTAAGCTAAATAAACAGTAGTCTGATATAGCGAAATTCCTTTCAGAGGTCATTGCCGAAATAGAACAGTTTTGGTGCACTAGATCAGAGAGAACTAATCGCAACAATAGCCCTAGCGTCGTATACTACATTGCCAAATATACTGATGTACGACAGCAAGCTGAAATACTAGAGAAAGAATGCGATTCATTGATAAAAGAGCTACAAAATAAGCTAGAGAAAAGACAGAGAGCAGTTTGGCCTGACGATAGCTACTCTATGTCGTAGTAACTGAAATTATCTGTTAATGAAGCATTTCAATAAAATGATCATTCATATTGTATTTACAGGCATACGGTACATTTAGCTAATAGTAGATGCCTGTGAAATTACAAAGTGTATTCCTCTGCCTATCTCTACGCATTGCCTCTCATCTACTATATGTCAAATTCATGTGCATAAAGAGGGGCCACCAATGAGACATCCAAATTAAGGCACTTTTCATATGCCAACATAAATAGGGCTCTTTTGGAAGTACGACCAACTTCTTTTGTCTTTTTCTCTCCCTTTTTATCTTTTTTTTTTTGTTTTTTATCTTTCAACATTCGACTTTATATGGAAGAAGAAGGTACCAAGTTGTTTGATAAGCCATTGAAGATCCTGAGCCTAACGGCCAGGTAGAAATTTGTAGAGTGTGTCGTTCAGAAGGGACGCTGGAGCAGCCTTTGTTTCATCCTTGTAAATGTGCAGGCAGTATTCGCTATGTTCACCAGGACTGGTAAGCAGCAGCCTTCTTACCTCACATAATTGCATTGCTAAACAAGTAAAAATAACGTAGTTTGATCGAGTGGCTGACACATAGTCGAAAAAAGTATGCTCTTGAATAGCTTATCATGTTACATCTTACTGACCAAGTATTGCTTAGATATTGCGAATTATGTGAACATCCATTTACATTTACGCCAGGTAAAGACTCGAGTGTGATGCCATGTAGAGAACCCCAATAAGCGACTGAAAACCCACCATGTAATAGTATATCGACAAGACATGCCAGACGTACTACCGCCCAAATTATTCATACAGCAATTACGGAAAAAGCTCGCGTTTGCCATCACAACTACATTACGAGCCATCTTGGTGTCCTGTATTTGGCTGATTCTGTTACCCTATTTCACCATCTGGATTTGGCGATTGTACTTTTTCTTGGGCGCTAATCTATCAAGGCATTTATCAAAATTGCAACACATGAAACATCAGTTTGGATTCTCTTTGAACAGGAAGGATCGCGATGAGATGGCGTTGGAACTTGCCTTATCTGGCAATCATGGTCTCCTTGGCAACGACACCTTGCTTATTGCCACACCACCTTCACCACATGCAACTTGGTTTGAGGAATACAAATCCCGATTTTCTTTGCAGTAAGAGGATGAATCATACAGTATAGCCTTCATAGACTCATCGTTGCTTAATTATAGGACATTTTTGGCAGATTGCTTTGAGGGTCAGATCATCACTTGTGTTGTGGTTGTGATATTTGTCGCCGTGTTTTTGTTGAGAGAGTGGATTGTGCAAAATATACCAATGGATGCACCCATCATTGAAGATGAGGAAGTTCCAGAGATTGAGGAGCATGACGACCAAGAAGCCATTCAGCAACAGCCACAACAACCACAAGAAGAACATGTTGATAACTTGTTTGACAACCATTGGGACCATCAGAGCGAGCCTCTTAATCTAGATCAAAGGCCTCCTTCGCCTGTGGCTAACACAGCATGGCTTGATCGAGATGAAACTAGCGCTACCGACCAAATCTTCACCTACAAAAGCAGCAATAGCCACAACAAACCCACACGTGCAACATCAATGCCTCCCTCTTTATCAGCTACAAGCTCATTCTATGACAGTGATGAAAGGTTTAATGGCAGTAGTTCATTGGGCGTGAATGAGCCATTGGAAAATCGCAGATCAGCCAGTATGGAGCCCTATATCGATACCACACCCTCAGATCATCGTGATGGCGCAATGAGTAGTAGCAGCAGCAGTAGTAGTAGTCCATCTAACGCTGCTGTTCCTCGAGGACATCCTCCCAATGCTCCGAGATTAAGGCACGCTGAAGCACCACGCCCTATTATTCGACCCATCTTTGAAGAATTGGAGGAAGAAGAGGACGAGGCACCACAACCTCAAGCACCTGCAGTGCCTGCCGTTGAAGCACATCCTCAACAGCAGCAGCAGGCAGCAAACGAGGCAGACGACGATGATGACAATATCGAAGAGTTTGAAGGTGTGCTTGAAGCCATCGGTATGCAGGGTAGTTTGTGGTCATTGCTGCAAAACTGTGCTCTGATGGGATTGCTGATTGCACTCAGTCTTGGCGCCGCAGTTTGGATGCCTTACTTGATTGGCATGTTGTTTATCATGACAGAGACTTTGGATTTGATCCGCATACCACTCAAGTTGACGCGCATGATCACGGATCCTGTTGTCGACTTTTTATTCTATGTTTGCACGGATTACATTGCGCCTTGGCTCTCCGATGCCTATACCCAACACGTAGAGGCTTACTGGATTGCTTTTTCAACTAGCCATCTATCGCAAAAGATCTCCATCGCCTTCATGTATATTTTCAACTACATTTTCGACCATGGCTTGTTGCTCTCAGACTCCTCCAATGCATCCAATATACCCTCAACCACAGACGCAGCTGCTTCCAATACCATCGTGCTATCCATGGCTAAATTCATCAATGAAACAGAGCCCATGTTGGAATCTGCTTTTCATCGCTATCAATCACTTGCTACAGGGCAGACAGCGTTGGATCGATTCGCCTGTATCTCTGTAGGCTATATCATCGTCACTATTGTTAGTTGCTGGTATCTTGCAAGGTCCGCCAACAACAGCAACACTGCAGCAGCTGCGTTGGGTCGTACAGCACAAGAAGCCATTCGTCATCAAGGCATCATCTTCAAAGTGGGTATGTTTATCACCATTGAGCTCGTTATGTTTCCCATTGTCTGTGGTTTCTTGCTGGATTTGTCTACACTGCCTCTGTTCAAATCAGCCTCATTTCTAAGCAGACTCTTGTACTTGAAGTCGCATCCTGTGCCTTCTGTATTTCTGCATTGGTTCCTGGGCACGGGCTTTATGTTCCTGTTTGCCGTCTTGGTGACACTGTGTCGTGATATTGTGCGTCCCGGTGTCATGTGGTTCATTCGAGATCCCAACGACCCTCAATTCCATCCTATTCGCGAAATTGTGGAGAGGCCCATCTTATTTCAATTCAGAAAAATTGGTGCCAGTGCTTTGATCTATGTTACTGTGATTATTGTCGGTGTAGGTGGTGTTGTTCATTTCATTGACACTGTAGCGGGACAAATTCTACCCCTGAGATGGAACCTTTCGTAAGTAAAAA
>DF836543.1:27034-38184 GCA_000950595.1 Mucor ambiguus
CTTGTCAAATAACAAATGTAAAAAAGTGCCCTGAAGTGTGATGTACATTTATTGATATACACGGTTTTCTGATTTTACATGTCCATCGTCTTCAAATATAGATTCTGTAGGCATGACGAGGTTCTTGTCTTTGAATATACCCTCCAAAGCATTGACCCAAGCTCTTCTTTTTGTCATGGCATGTACTGCGTGCTCTGAGAGAGCTGATTTTGAAGAAGCCGGTGTCTTTCTCTTTTTTGATTTTTGTGTTCTCTGTATAAACGAGTATCGTCATTAGATTGCTGACCTGTTTTCTGTAAACTAAGGCTATGTACTTACGAATCGCTTCAGATAACACTGCTCTACTTGAATATCTAGGTTATCCAACACATGTCTATATTGCTCGTACTGCAGCTGATTATCAACTACGTTCAATAGACGCTTTTTTCGGTACTCGTTTGTTGTGTATTGCTCCTTGAGTTCTCTCGCTGCTGATCTCAGTTCTGCACAAATCTCATCATCCTCTCTTGCGCTCCAATCAACCTTTTTAACAATGTATTAATATCCAATCTCTCTCTCTCTCTCTATCTTCCAGCGACCATCTCAAACTCACATCATCTTCACCAAACAATCCTGCGTATCTCAATTCAGTTTTCAGCCTCTCTTCAAAAAGTGCAATGTCCTCGGGCGGAATCGACGACATTTCCTCTATCGATCGATTGTAATGGTAGTCTTTGGTCGTGTTCAACAGCTCATTTGATATCGCATCGTCTTGATCGTCTTCATCATCATGGATCATGATGCCTTCATCTGCTACCAAACTACTCAGTAAGCGCTCTGTCAATCTTCCGCAGCTAATATCCCCTTTGAACAAGTGATCGTCTGTCAAAGGGTGAGTCAAGTATTTTACATGATCGTGTGAGCCTTGTCTTGAACTCGAGCTCATGGGCGAGTGAGAGCGACTCATTGCTGGCACTTCATCTTCAGACCAAACATCTGCGTAATATCTGCCCAGTGGCGGTATGGCGTAAAACTTGTCGTCGTCTTCTTTGGGTAATAAAAATGATCTGTCTTCTTCAGCGAGAGGTCGAAAATGCGGATCAATGGCTGTCCAGAATGTCAAAATGGGCACTTGATCTTTTGCTTTGACTCGCACAAAATCAGTGTCGGGTGTATTGGATCGATTGTGTGCTTTTGCGTGGCTTTGTTGTTTGCTGCTTTGGTTTCTGTTGGTGTCTGTCGACTTCTTCTTTTTCGTGTGCTATAAGTGGGACATGATAGATGTTAGATCCAGTCATTTTCATGCAATTTTACACCTGTACCTGTCCTGCTTTTGAGTGCGATTTTGCTGTGGGTGTAGATGCTGTGGAAGGGGGCGATAGACTGCGAGTAACTGTGTTGGAAGCTGCATCGTCCATTCTCTTTAACTTTACAACGTTCATTGGTGATTCGCTTCGAGATGTGGTACCTAAGTGGCTGCGTCAGTAACCATGTATCCGCATAACAACGAGTGCTGCTTATATACTTTTTGGTAGACTGATATCATCATCCCTTCTCCGTTTCCTCCGTAAGGCTTCCAATGCACTAAAATAAAAGTACGTTGTTACTGAATCGCTCTGCAAAATGACTCTCAAGTGGTATGCACTTTACAGTTGTCTTTCAAGCTGGTTCTTGTTGTGTGTGTTTGAGTGTAGCATGTCTGAAGATTCGTCTCCTTGTGAGTGCAAGAGTGAGAAAAATAAAAGCAGAAAAGAGCAGCATGGTAAAAATAGGTTGAGCAAATATAGATTTCAAGATGCAAATAATAAAGCAACTGAATACCTGTATTTTCTTGCTTGATTTGCAACTTTTCCATCATCGCTGGGCTAGCACTCTTGCCCGACTTTTTGGAAAGATCTTGATGCTGCTGTGTCTGCTGTTGTGATTGCAATTGATGCTGCTGTTGTTGCTGTGCCTGCTGTTGCTTCTTTTGAAGCTGCACTTGCTGCTGATCCAACTGCTTCTGCTCCTCTTGCGCTTATTGTAGAAACATGTGAGTTTCCAGGACAATACAATCCCAAGCGCTACTCACTCAATTCTCGGACTCGCACATTCTTCTTGATGTAGGATAGGTCTCTTGTGAGGTTTCGAATTCGTCTCTCGGACAAAGGTAACAGTGCTTCCAAATCTGCTTTGATGTTCAACAGTTCGATGTGGTCTGGAATAGAGCCCAGAGAAGAGTTGACGCTAGTGTTGTTCTTGTACTGTCTATAATGAAGAGCTGTTGCTGCTGAAACGGGCACCGGTTGAGGGTAACGACGCGTTAGTTCATGATTCATGTTTGCATACAACTCCTATCTGTATATAAAAAAGGAGAAGAACAAAGGAAAAGGAAAAAAAGTGGATTCCATTGTTGTTGCCTTGATATACAAACACACACAAATTAAATGTCTGACAATCAAATAAAGAAGGGGGATGCTTGATTGCTCAGTGGATCGACATGAATCTAAGCAACTAAATGTTCCAACAGTATGAATATATGTCTTTCGCACGGTTTCAATGATTTATTGATCAAGGTACTATCGCTATGGTCATCAAAAAATCGACACTTGAGACGGGACCCCAAGTGAGATGCTCGACAGTCTGGCAAGTCTATCAAATGGTTGCTCATCAGTCTTGCATTTCACATTAACGTTCATATTTGGAACCGCAATTTGCAAAGATTGAATTGATCGTACAGAGAGACGTAGCCATAGTAAAAACAGCCGCAGAATAATCTAATCACTAGTGCTCGATGGTATCACGCGTTTCCGTCTGTGATCTGTGATTCAGAGATTCAGAAAACCTCAATAACAGACGAGAATTACTTGTATACAGATCAAACATGATGAAAGCATCTCTTCACAACTACCAATTTTTAAAGCCTTTAAACCAAGCTTAAAGAGATTTGTATGTTTATTTTCTTATACTATATAGCTTTGCAAAATCCAGGTCACTCTTGTTCTATATTATAAGAAGTTGAAGCCTGATGATGCGATGTAACCCCCCTTTTAAACAGAAATGCTGATTGAAGGGTAATGTTCAACAAAACACCTATCTTATATATGTTAACAATTGAGCTATTTTACTTATAGTGGTAAATAAAAGTAAACAGGTTATGATATGGTACTTGCCACCTTGTAATCCTCATCTGGTGAGCTCCCCATAAGCATTGATTGCCTTTACGAGACATTTGCCAGCTAAATCGGTTAAATCTCCGACCATCATTTTTTGATCGAAATGGAAATTCTCGATCAACTTACGACTTGGTCCATCTATTTTGTGAGAATAGACTATATGAAATGGGGTGATCATCCCATGCTCCCTTAAGCTTTCTACAAGTAGTTTTTAAGGCAAACTCAATGAAACTAATTATAAGGCATGTTTCGGACAAATTCACCAAGTAATTTACTAAAATATTAAATGAGGTTTTTGGCCAAAATGTCGACATTTTTCATATGAAGGTCTCACAAAAATAATTTCAGGGGTTGCATTGGATCGAGTGAAGTAACTTGATTTCATAAATGTCTTAGTAGAAGTCTTCATTTTTGGTGTCAAATACGCGATCGTTTGATTTTCGATGAAAATCATGAGGTATCCCTCATGGTTTGGAGGCGATTTTTAACGATCTCAAAAAACTTGAGCAATGGTGTCAGAAAGTAACAGTGGAACGAGAGCAATTGTTGGGTGCTAAAATGGTGGTCTAAAACAGCCTCTAAATCGATAAATCACAGCTCAAATGCATCCAAATTATACGGTGTTTTGCATATTCTCGAGTAGTAAGAGGCAATATCAATATGCTGCCTACCTGTTTACGTACTGTTTCGGTTGAGACAGGCATGGATCTTAAAGCAGACATCAAATTCACAGTTACAGGTCAGCTTTGGAGGTTTGATTTGGTCATGGAGTGGCAAAACAAGAAGCCTCAGTTTACGTTAGTTGAACAGACATAGCTGAGCATTGCAACATTGCCTCCTTTGGCTTCTAAAGTGCTATTGATGTATTGTAAAGGACATAATTTTATTGCCATCATTGTGAAAAAGGCATAGAAGGAATAATTTTGAGTGATTTGACAAAGAAGAGCGATATATTGCGCAGGTAAGATGCGATAAAAGCATAGCTTGCTAGTAATAAGACAATACGTATTGTATAGAGACCCTTTTTTTAGCTTGTTTCTTTACAGGTAGTCCTGCTCGCTCAAGACTAATATATTGCATGTGGTCAGGCGCATTCATTTAACACAATAGGGACCTACTAAATATATGAATGTTAAAGGCTATCCGCAGATACATGACGAGTATCGTTATACTTTCATGGATGGCAGCCCCAATCATGCAATTGATATATCAGAGGTGTTTCTACACACACGTCTCTCTCAACCAACAAAATGACGTACATGAGCACCATCGGTTAATCAATTGCAGCTACCACAACATTCATTTCGAGTTCATTTTACAATAGAGATACACTTTTCTCATCGAATAAGCTTACACAGATACTAATTTCTTGGTAAATTCAATAGAACAAGCTTATACTAGCTGTAATAGCCCGATACTTAACTTTTTTTTATAGAGTCATCTTCTACATACAGTATGCCCGTGAGTTATCTTATATGAAGTCTCGGTATACACTCTAGCTAAAACGATATATATGCAACTATTTTCATTAGGCATATCATTCACAATACAACGAAGGCGATTACCAATCCGTTGGTAACATGTTTTTATTGCCCATCAAGACTAAATTTAGAGGAAATGCGCCTTTCGGTAAAGTATACAAAGGATTGTCTCGGCACACAAGGCCAAAAGCGCACGCGTTAACTGTGTTTGTTATATGATGATATTAGCTGACCCCAATAGCGAGGACATTATCGATGAAGCACTCGACTTATTCCGTGCCAACTGTCTTTTCCGCAACTTTGAAATCAAGGGCAATGCTGATCGTGTGCTTATTTATTTGATTTTATTCATCTCACAATGTCTTGGCTCTATCAACAAGCTGACACCTCAAGGCGAAGCACTCAAGACCTTGAATACCTTGGCTGTATCTAACTTTGCTATTCCCAGTGACCCAGCATTTCCCTTGAATGCCATGTATCAAGCACCTACTGACAAATTTCAAATTGGTAAGTGAGGTAGATCCAAAGAGAGAGTGTGTCTATTGACTCTGTGAGATTGTATAGAACAAATGAAGCAATACATGCAACAACTTCGCCAAGAACTTGTCGTCAGATTGGTTGATAGAATTTATATTGATGGACACCCAAGTAAATGGTGGATGTGTTTCTCAAAGAGAAAGTTCATGAACCTCAGTCTTTAAACTATTGAATAAAATATGGGGTATAATATAGCGGTTTATTTCTTGTGCTGTTGCCCACTCATGTCGATACCTCGTTTTGCCCAAAATGATTTACCATAAGTAACCAGCTGTAGAACAAAGTGTTTTAGTGTATGTGTGGGCCGTCCAGCTAGCATCAAGATCCAGGACTTACCAGTTCGTCTCCCTTTCTAATCTTGCGATTGCCATTGACAAAGATGCCCACTTTGATATGCTTTGTCTTTTCGTCCATGTAATTCATAAAACACACATTGGGTTCAGGTCCACAACCGCGAAAATCGTTACAAAACCGTGCTTCATTGCCACATCGCCCCGCATCAATGGATAGATCCGTCCCGTAACGCAGCACATAATCCGAAGTAGCTTCGTAACCGTCCTGATACTCTACTACGCCCAAGTAATCGATGATCAACTGCTTTGGCTGCAACGTCTGTGCTGCTATGAGTCCATAAGCGCCACAGCAGGGATGCTCCTTGTCTGTAATCTTTTTAATCTTGACATTGCGCTTCTGCTCTTTTGTCCCGGGAAAAGTGCCAATCAAGTTGACATGTTCGTTCATGAAATTGACGGTACGTCGTGGATCTTCTACTTTAGGGTTGGCTGGTTGATAGAGATCTCTCAATTCTGCAGGTACAT
The DNA here is from genome assembly GCA_000950595.1 of Mucor ambiguus. NCBI lineage: Eukaryota > Fungi > Mucoromycota > Mucoromycetes > Mucorales > Mucoraceae > Mucor > Mucor ambiguus. The sequence continues at coordinate 33,005 of DF836543.1, forward strand.
TGGGTGACCAAAAGAGTTTGTCAATGTATTTCGTTTCTGGTGTCCATCCAGATGGTGATGGCACTGTTTTGACATTGCGTAGATAGCTTAGGTGATTGCTCATTCTATTGAAATGGAGTGGTTTGAAAGAATGTAAAAAATTTCTGAATTCAAACAGGGCCACTACAACAAGATTTGACATTAGCGGAGTAGTTCATATCGCCTAGTGTGTGTGTGTGTGTGTGTNGACATCACTGAATTTGACATAACTATGTACTTGTATAAAGATGCTAGGTACGAAGTCAAAAATCGAATGTCTTTTTATTACGCTTTGAAAATGGAACCACACACCACAAAGACTTTGATGTCCTAAGACGAGAGGATAAAGCACCAAAAGGCGGATTTTACCATTTTGTCATCGCATGAGCTGACACATCTGCAAATCTTTGACACCAAAATTAACGCTGTAGTTCTTCCGCATATTAGCAAAGTTGCTCCAAATCTAAGCAATTTGAATATTTTGGGCTGTTATTTACTAGAGGAGGATGAAGGTTTCGTATACAGCATGATAATAGAACTGCCTCGTAGCGCTTTTGATAGAATTGCCAAATCATAGTGATACCGATGAATTTTGGATTGTTCAGAACATGAAGAGTTGGAAACCATAAAGTACTAAGATAACTCAATCGGCAACATGTGCCTTTATGTCAAAGGAAAAAGCTTTCTGGAGCAGCACTTCGTCTTGAGATATGACTCCAAAGAGAAATATACTTTGCACTCAAAGGAGTCCGTGATTGCGCAGATCAGCTGCAAGTATCTAAGAATTACATGTAGGCTTGGAAGGTTACGGTATTGAAATGGCTTGAGATGCTAACTATAAACTGCCTGCTTGTTGTTGCTCTAGAAAATTGAATTATTTGGTTTTAAAAGGGAATATTTGGCTTTGCAAGGAGTAACAAGAACTGAATAGCCAAGTTTTATCCCAAGAAGCTGGTATAGAAGAGGTCTTGTAAATATGAACTGTACAGTAATAAAACGAACCCTTGATTGTCAATGTGATGATTTAAAAGCAATGTGATATGCTTTTGCTATTTACTCAATGACGGTGAAACAAATAGCTGCTTTTTGACATTTCGGAAGCTGATTCCTGCATTAAAGCTGTCGCGTTCAAATCACTTTAAAGCTTTTTCTTTCTGTCTGATCAATTCAAACAAAATGGGCACATTATTTTCCAAAGAAAAGGTAATTAAACATTGCATAAAGTCAATATATTAAATGGCTAATGCCATCACTTAGTCGGATTCAGATAGTTTTGAAAAAGTGCTCTCTAAATACGACGACGATATTCAGAAATACGAAATCCAACTATCCGACATAAGAATTCAAGATCGACGAGTCAGCATTCTATGGGTATTGTATTCAACAGCATTGTGGACCATCTACATTGCGTACTATCTGTATATGCTGCATGCTGGATATTCAAACAATGTAAAAGATCAACTGTTGGCTGCAGTACCTATTCTACTTGGTCCTCTATGGTACATTTCGTGATGAAGCAAATCATGGAATAATCATTGATGTAGCAATTCATATAGTATCTATTATGTGAGGAAGGGAGTCAAATGGATTTACAGCAAGCGATTGAACTCCATTACCACAAATTTGAATATGCTTCGTAAAAAGCAAAAGCTCAAGGTAGAGGAACTGAAGAAGAAAACTGCCTACTATTCAACAAAATCATTATTGGAACGATATGATCCCGCATCAGAAAAGAAAAAGGAATTTGATGAAATCAAGAGAAAGAAGGCGATTGAAGAGCGAGAGAAACAGAAAGGTTTGTAGCTGTGTTTCGAGAGCGAGATCATAAGCTTACAACTGGTATATACAGTATTGCAGAGGCTAAAGCAAAAGCACTCTAACAAGAACCCAGTATCGACAATGAATCAACAGCCACATCAACAACAGCAACCGCGATCACAACCATGGTATGACAAGCTAGTGGATGCCTTGGTTGGCGATGTTGGACCAGAAACCAAATATGCATTAATCTGCATTCATTGTAATGCGCATAATGGATTGGTTTTACCTCAAGAAATGGATACGATTCGTAAGTAATTGAAATTCGTCTGATACATCCTCTTCCTAATATCTTGATAGAGTATACCTGTCCTCATTGCAATCAATTCAATCCTTCGCGAAAATCACGAAGTATGCCTCAATCTGATGGATCTGTGTCACCAACGGTGCCACCAAAACCAGATCATGACGAAAGTATCGATCTTGTCACCAGCGACAGCAGTAATAGCAACAAAAGTGCCACAAAAGATACATCCTTGCAACAACGAAAGACTGCAGAAAATTAAGAGGAACCAGCAGAACCCTACATCATTGACTGACAATGTATATAATTACTAATAAAATGTAAATTTTATTCCAATGTATGTATATTTGATCATTATTAGCTATTTACAGAGAGCGCGCTTATAAGGAGAGTATCACAACCCTTTTGTGATAATACTACTTTGCCCATGATACCGTGTGATTATTTAAATGTAAGTTCGTTGCAAATAGTTTGCTGGATAGTAGCCATTGTTATATGCTTGGCCATAAAGAGGTGCACTGTTGTACATGGAGGAATACACTGGTGTATTATAAGCATAGGTTGGCATTGAGTAATTGCCATACGCAGCAGCGTAAGGGCTGGAAGCGTAACTTGCAGCCAAGGTAGGATATAATTGTTGCTGTTGGTAAGTACCGTAGTAATTTGGCTGAACATATTGTGGTGTATTATAGTAGGCATTGTATTGCTGGTATCTTCTGTAATATCTTTCCAGCTGATTTGAAACGAATGAGTGTCTTGATGAATACATTGGATAACAAATCCACCTTACGTACCTCATTGTTATAGCCATTGTATGCACCACCATATCCAGTATAGCCATAACCATAGCCGTATGGATCTTCCGCACTATTAACATTACCCATGATGCGTTTAAATGTGTGTGTTGATTGTTAAGCAAGAATGAAAAAAGGGGAGGTAATAAAAAAATAAAAAAAGACAAAACCAAACAAACAAGCTTTTTATACAATTGGATCATTGTCATCTCCAATACCTATTACTCCTTTGAAACACGGGCTGTGTCGTTTATAGGTGTTGGTAATGTGACAATTAACGTTTTGTATAAACAAACAATCCTTTATCCGAGTTCTCCGAGTATTGCTCAGTTCACACTCACGTAAAGTGGTTTGGATAAGGTTTATTGGCAATAGAGGATATTCAAGAACAATGACAGTAATCCATCTCACTTGTATTATCCAATCATCTTGATACAAACCACATCACATTTTTAAGGTTCTTAAAGTACATCTCAATAGTGATGGCTCCATCGATTACTAAAATCAACTACTCATGCAGCTACTATAGCAACCAGATCGAATTTGTGTATAGAAAACAAAGACATAAATGTAGAAAGCACAGGTAACCTGCTTGCCTGAACGAATCTGAATAAGAGTAATGTACCATGTTAAGATAGCTAGATATCATTATGAAGAATGACTTTTGCTTTCGATAGTCCGGATAATCGCCAGCGTTCCAGGCAGTACATTCAGATGACCAAAGCCTGCCGTTTGACAGGATACTTCAGCTAGAAATTTTGAGCTGCAGAAAAGCCATTCATTTTTGAGCAAACAACAAGTTTGAGGTATCTGCTGACACACCGTTGATAGCATTAAAATTGCCTGGTTTTATTACTCGTATAAACATGGTGAGAGTGGTGTTTAGGTATACGGGATGGCGCGCCATTTGTATAAAGATGTATGGTGTTATCCATCGACATGGATTTCTTGTGCGTCATTGTGATATTATTGAAATCAGCAGCAGATGTCTCTACCTTTTCATTGTCCAGCAAACCAGAGAGATAGTCTTTGTATTCCTGAGCATGCTGATTCCCATTTTCAATGGCCAAAGTCAGATAGTTCAATGCCATCATATTGTCTGGTTTCACACCTAATCCATTCAAATACATGACACCCACTTGCAATTGAGCGTCATGACTATGGTTGTCAGCTGCCATCAGAAACCACTTTATGGACTTGACATAATCCTGTTTCGTGCCATTGCCATCATAGTACATCCATGCCAAATTGCATTGTCCCGAACTGTTCCCATTTTTTGCCGATTTGCTGTACCACTCAAAGGCCAAACGATGATCCCTTTGGAGTCCTCCTAGTCCTTTTTTATGATATACGCCAAGTTGATTCTGTGCATTGCTATTGTTATTGCTGGCTGCTTTGATAAACCATTGCAGCGCTTGATGATAATCTTGCTCCACTCCCCATCCTCGTTGATAAAGGAACCCGAGCGAGTTTTGTGCTGCTCCTAAGCTGCTGCTGGTGCTATTTAGATTATTGCTTGCCTTGAGGAACCATTGATATGTCATGGCATAATCTTGCGGCACTCCACAAATACCGTAATAATACAAGGTGCCTAACTGATACTGTGCGTCGCCATAGTCATGCGTCGTTGCTGATTCTGTAAACCACTGTAAAGCTCGCACTGGGTTGTGAGGCGTGCCCAAACCATGTTGGTAGGCGAGAGCCAATTCATGCTGAGCAGCACCATGTCCTGATTCAGCAGCCTTCTGGAACCAATCCAAGGCAATGGATCGATCGTAGTCGCTGATTTCGTCCTTGACAGTGATACACTTTTTTCCTAGAGCGTACTGCGCTTGTGCGTTGCCTTGCAATGCTTGTTTTTTCAGCGTAGACGATACGACATCTGTGTATTGAGGAAAATACTAAATACACATAGTTTTTTTTTTCAATATAGTTCGCTGCTAGATGGATGCACAGTTTACCCTCTTTTTTATCGAATGCCTTTTTTAAAAAGAAAGACTTGATCATTGTAATGGTGTATAAGATGAGCAAGAAGAAAAAGAACTGCCTGATCTTCTTTTAGAGTCTTTGTATCCCATCATGTCATGTGGCTGTATGTAATGGCGGGCAAAATTAATAGGTGACACTTTGAGGTTATTTATAGCCTCTTCAGTGGTTCCTGTTTACATAATGATATATTATATGGAGCGAGGGGCGCTTTGTGGGTGTTGTGCTATATGGACGATGAATATCTATACCAGATAAAACAACTTTTCATAGATCACGTTAGAGAGTGGTTCTCCCTGAATAGTAGAAAAAAAAAAAAA
>DF836543.1:39181-50327 GCA_000950595.1 Mucor ambiguus
GTCAAAAGGCTTTTACACACTAAATGCAAATGATGCAAGGCAAACCCCACAATTTATTGAACTCTGAATGTATGTGGTCTACCGTACAGTGCTCGATCAACGCCTCCAGGTGAACCATATATTGTCAATGGAATCTGGCAATCAAATGTACTGACTTCAATGTCCTGCAAGCATTGGTGATGAATATGCTTTTCATCTTTGATAACAGGTATAAAGGGAGGTTGATTATCAATGCTCGTGATGAATTCAAATTTTAAGAAATATTTCAGCGACACTAAATGAACAAGGAGGAATAATGAGTTTATGTTTACAATGTCAACATCTCTCTCTTACCTCCTGTCGTCTCAAATTCAGGTGATGCGGTTGCTGGTATGGGTAGTGAAAACGAGAGTCGCTTGTTGTCTAGACAAAACGAATGGAAGTCTGAATGTGTCTTGCGGGATACTCGTGAAATATGCTGCGGTGTTCTTAATGAGATGGTATCTTCAACTGATTCGCAGCTCTCTAAAAAGATGGAAATCTGCTTGTTGTATTAGCACCACACCATGGTTCTTTTGGTCAAAATGCCCTACCTTGTATGTTGATAAAGCAGCTTCGCTAAAGTCTAGTACACCAATCACCGGCTCGCCTAATCGATGTGCAGTCTTGATCAGATGCAACTTTGCCACACGCTGGTTGTTTTTACATATATCGTACATGGCTATTATAAATGTCAACCAGCTTGATCCCTCATCCTGATTCCCGTGGGACCTACCTTTTCTACTGCGATGTGTGATGCGAGACACCACTTGCGAGCACGATTTATCCAATATCTGCTCATCCGCACTTCGCTCTTCATATGCATCGCTCTCCCGTCTTGTAATCTCGTGGATTGTGTGATTTTGAGTGCTGTTTTCAAACAACTCATTGACATAATCCATGAATGCTTTCCGTTCTTCTAGCTGTTGTGCTGGCTTCTTGGGTTGCTTCACTGGCTTTTCCTCTGCTTTTGTCGCATTGTACTCTACCACCGCAGCTTCGTCCTTGTATCGCACGACTGGATTCATCAGGTCGTAAATAGGTCTCGATCCATCCTCTGATACATGGTTCAGCACTCGAAATCGAATCTGCACTACTTGTCCTTGTGTTGGTAAACCTGGCTTTGCCGTCGCTGCAGTGGGTGCTCTCTGTGCGCCTACAACAAGGTAGTAATTGAATCGAATCGCTTTTCCTCTATGCGATGGTGGAATATCATTGGGCAACTGTATTTTGTATGTATCTATTTCGTAAGGGGATGAGTATTCTGAAGGTTTGTCTCCGTCAGCACACGCATTTACACTTTTTGGTCTCGCCAGGCGCTATATTCAAATCAACAAACAAAATGGATGGTGGCGTGGAAAAGACGGGCAACGTGCGTGTGTCTATTGGATAGTTACATTAGTGAGGTGCCCATTGAACTCTGTTTCCATAACATGCTTACCCAATGATGAGTCTGATTTCGCCAACATCAATCCTCCACCTCCACCAAATCCACCCTGAGGATTATACATTGTGTGCTGTTTTAAGGGTCCAAATTCATTCAAATTAATCAAGCTGGAATCCGCAACAAAACTGCCCACCACTTGTGCAAATCCACAAAGCAAGTGCTCTGATACAGGCTTCTTTAATGGCGAGGAAGAATAGCGTCTAGCAGGATTGTGTTGATAGGAAGAACGAAATGAAGCGATCGAGTCCATGGAGCTTCGAGGGCTTGGGTGCAAAAATGTATCTATGCTGGAACGAGGTGTTGGCGAATCGAGTTCGACGGGAATGCTCTTTTCTTCGTCATCTTGATCAAGCACCAACGGACGAGGTGGTTCTTTTCGTCCCACAGCATGGTTGGCCGTCGTGGATGGTGCGTGCAATGGCGGTGAAGGCGTCGTGGGTTGACTTCTGGTTAGAAATGCGAGCGTAGAAAAAGCCAGTGAGGAGATGGTGCGTGGTTGAGGCGTGGATCGCGTCTGTGGTTGTGCTGCATTTGGTGAAAATGGGATAGGCATCGATAGGGACGATTTCACTGGCTTATTGACAGAAGATAGGATGGGATTGGTAAAGGTTATTGTACATGATAGGGTTTCTCCAGCGTAAAATACGGCACCTTGAGAAAATGTGGTTGTAACTAAGAGATAGAGAAAGGCGGACTAAATGCTCGCATTCACTTGATAGATGTGTCCCAAGCTACTTACCCAGCACGCTCATTATTATGTATAAGGTCTATAAGTACAGAAAGAAAACAAAAGCGAGGATTTGTATCAAGAAGGAATTTAAATAAAGTGTGTGGCAGCAAGCATCAGAGGCGGCAGACACAAGCAAGAAGCGGAAAAATCGAAACCACGCTTGTTACAGTTACTAAATGCGCTGTACAATCAATGCAAACCACAGCCATGGTATTACTCGGTTTAACTCACACAGTCGCTTAAACAGAGCCAGTGAAAAAGTGGCCTATAATACAATCTCGGATATCGCATACAATATAAATGACACTGGTTTGAATGATACATCATAAACGATGTCTCAAACGACGATGACCATGACCATGTCCAAATCGCAAAGCAAATAGTGTCGACACCGAGGAGGAGGTGTTAGTGTACGTTTAAATGTATTCGCTCTAGCATTAACAAGGTTAATCAAGTAGTATAGTATATATCACATAGACCATAATTGATTAAATGAGCCATTCGCAGTTTCACAAAGTATAAGGTGTAATCAATTAGCCAAGTAAATGAAACCACCTAGAAGCACAAAAGGAGACAATTCAAGACTGGTATTCATACTACAGCACGATAGCAAGCATGCTATGCAGGAGTGAAAACTCTCTGAATGTTTGTAAGCACATGTGGCTCATAATTTATGCTAAAGGTCTGCATCATTGTTTTACTAACCCGCCATGATGTGTACATGTCGGCCAATTTCAACAATCAAACTTTATGTCATTTGAATACACTGAAATGCAAAACTAGGTTCATTTATTAATTACTTGGCTATGGATATATGTTACTACTATAATGATGAGGATGTTGCTGTTGATGAGATGAAGATGTCGAGGGTAAAAACATTTTGAGGTTCTGTTGCTGGTGATATTGCTGTTGAATCTGATGCTGTTGCTGTTTCAACTGCTTTTGTTGATCATAGTCAAACAAATACAACTGCTGTTGCTGGGGGTGATGGCGAAACTGCTGCTGCTGTTGCTGGATGTATTGATGCGGTGGTATAGCAGGCGCCACAATGGATGGGTTATTCATATATCTGGATGATCTCTTTTGCAAATCTTGTATGGAGGATGCCGATGGAGATCGTGTGTGTTGTTGTTGAAGTCCAACTTGTCGTAATGATTTTTGCAAATCTGCTAAACTCATGTCTTCCTCCTCCTCCTCTGCTTCATCTTGGTTTTGGCCAAGATGGCTAGCAGATTTGTATTTCTCTAGCTCCTTCTTGGTAGCTGTAAGTGACAGAAATTGCAGTGGAGACAGTGCATTCATTTTTTGTTTATCAAACAAATACTGCTGTTGCTGCTGGTATTGTTGATATTGTTGCTGGTACTGCTGTTGAATCAAGAGATTATCGTCTGTGAGTGGCATGGACGCCCGTCTAGTAATGATAGTGGGTCTTGTCATGATATTAATATTATCCTGATTTGGACTTGATGTTAGCCGCAATTCGCCTCCTAATTCATCTTGTTGTTCGCCTTGCTCTGTATAGGCACACTGCTGCTGTTGTTGTTGCTGTTTCTCTTCTATTTTTAATTGTACATTTTCATTGCAAGGGTTGGCGTCTCCTTCATCTTTACATTCACTACGACCGCCCACAGCACCTGCGACTCCAGCAGGCATCGGATCTTCTCCTTGATTCACTTGAATCAACTTTTTGCCTCGTACCGATGTATGGTATCTTAACTTGTTGTCGTCTTGCTGCTGATGTTCGTAAGGGCAAACCTCCTCATCGCAAACAGTAATGACGTCTTGGAAAAAGTTCATGTGCTGAATGATTTCGGGTGAGGTAGACGAGTTGAGCTGGCAGTTTGCATTATAGTAGTATTGGTTATTGTTGTAATAGTTGTTGAGCGGCACTTGTTGGTATAAATCAGTGGTGGATAGTTTTTGAATTATAGGCTTTCTCCTTCTGCTGGATGTACTAGCTGCTCGATTCAATACAGGTGTTTGTCTACCATTGCTATTGCTGCTGCCATTGTTCATCCAATTCCGAACATCGTCTGATCTTCTTTTCCTTAATGTGGGTCCAGGTCTACCTTCCAAGGGCATCTCCTGATGCTGATTGGATGATGATGCTGCACCAGCAGGCGCTATGCTATTCGTTTTATTGCGTCTGAGTGAACGGGAGGTCACTGATCTCTTTGAGTTGCCTCTTCGTTTCATGGATTTGGGTCTGTTGCTAACACTCGTCATGTCTGTGAATACGCTCATGGTATCATCATCGGGTATAGGTTCAATTGGAGGTGGTGTGGAGACCTTGATGCAAGGATCACTGGCCATCAGTTCAGCCAACGACTTGCGCCATTCTTCAATGACTTTGATCTTTTCATCAGAAAGAGCAGGTGGTTTAGGAAATTGCTGGATTGAATGAACAAGAGGTATATTATCATCCACAGCTGCTTGTACAGCTGCCTGTTGTTGCTGTTGTACTTGCTGCGCTTGCGCCTGTACTTGTGCCACTTGATGTGCTGCTGCTGCTGCTGCTACCGCTGCTGTTGCATTTGAAAGGGTTGGATAGTAGAATTGTTGCTGCTGCTGTTGTTGTTGAAGCTGTTGCACTTGATTCTTTACAGTCTGAGTAAACTTCCACATCTTGGTCAGTACAAACAACCATCGTTCCAAGTCCTTTTGCTTTTGAGCCTTCAAAATATAGTATTTCTGATCAAATGTACGTATAGAGAAGCACTTTGAGCTGGATTGTTGCAGTGCATTCTTTTTAGCTCTTTTTAGAACCGAAATTGCAGAGATGTTGGCTACATCTATTGTCCATTCAGGCAATTGATAGTATTTCAATTCTGTCTTGCTTGATTCCACTAATCTCTTGCTCTTATCTTTAGGTGTCGCTAACAAGGGCGATGTCAACGAGTAATTGGATTCAGTTGATTTCAATGATGTGCTGTGATTGGGTGGAAGTTTGATTTTACGTGTTGATAGACAAGTGAAATTGGATCCATCAAATCTGAATAATCTCCACTGCCAGTGCTTTTTCTCTGTTCTGATGGAAAGATGGCCCTCGAAGATGGGTGTGGAGGTTACTGGCACTTCTTCGTTTCGGTCTAACGACGATAAAAAGGGCATTGAAGCTAGATTTAATAGTATAGAAAGGAGAACAAAATAGTGAGAAAGAGCGAGGGGAAAACGAGAAAGAGAGAAAGAAAGAAAGAGAGTGAGAGAGAGAGAGAGGGAAAAGAGGAGGGAAATTACCACTTTTTAGTACCTGTTCGTCATTGTTACACCAGTTCAAACACCATATTAAAATTAAAAGCAACTGTTTCCTCTCTCTCGCTCTCTCTCATCATCGAACATTTCAAAATAGCCATACATCTATTGCGGGCTGGCCTCCCTTTTTCGGTAAAGAGCAAATCCATGTTTCTGTGGTTGCTCAATGGTCATGCTAAAGAAGGGAGCATTGATCCTGGAAGGCTGACATTCATTTAGATTTTACATTATTATCTTTCTTGATTCAGGAGTAAAGCCCTTTTTACAAGCAAATGTTGCTGCTGTTGTGATTCTATTGTCACCATAAATTTTGTACCACTGCGTATTTATAAATGCACGCCTTTTGGTTACAGTAAATTCAATTCAATAAGGCAATAAAAGGCTGGAATTTAAAAAGAACACGTTGATGGAACTTGAGTAATTGCTTCATATGATTCCAAGGACGAAAAGAAGGTCTGGGTGGGGCCGTTGCATGGATACCGTATTCCCGATCATCCTCAACATTCCAGACGCTGCACTTTCAAAAAAAAAAATCGACTACTGGGACGATGCATTCTTGCTCAAGGTGCTGGCCATGTTGGTGTGTGCCTGGGTCTGCTGAATGAGCATTGGATGCCTAGCAACCTATGGATCCTCATGCTCAAGCCATCTACAGCGGAATCCACAGTTCCAATGACAATTAAAACTAGTGATTTAGTGCCATGAGCTACTTCAAATGCTAAACTTTTCAAAAACTCGTTGTATCTTTCCTTTATATATATGAATCTGTAACATTTGAATGTGTCACACACACACACACATCATTTGCTAAATTTGCATAAAAAAGTTTTCTCAGTGTGTGTTTTCTCGGACCACATAAATTGCACTCTTTTGCCTAGTCACAGCATTGTGTCTCGACACAGCCAGGGTTTGATAGATTGACATAGCTTTTCTTTGATCAACTCCAATATATACACAAGAAATGGGTGGACCTCGTTTAGAAGTAGTCAAGGTATGTTGGTTAAAGTCAAGATGGGGCAGCAAATATTGATATTGTGTAGTTTGGATTTTATGTGTTCTTCCCTGTAGGTGTCATGCTCTACTTTGGTGGACCCGAATTCTATGATACTTATGTAAAAGGCATCAAATTTTGGCCAGACATCAATACCACCTATGTAAGACAATCAAGTTAGCAACCAAAACACACATTGTATTAACACATTTGCCTCATAGAAACCTCCTACCACTTCAGAAGAGGTGAGAAGTGCTTTGGATAAGATGAAGTCTGACAGAGAAGATCGCTGGAGAAAGGCATTACAAGATAAAAAGAATAGTGAAGCATCCTCGTCCAACTCCACAACAGAATAAGCAACTAATCATATATACAAAGAAATTTTATTTAAATAAAGCTGCTATCGTTCAAGCCATAGTTTGTTTTTTGACCTCATCAACCGAAAGGCTCCAATGGGAATGCGCTGCCATCGACTCAAATCTCTAGAATAAGCGTCTTCAATTTCAGGCGAAGGTGATCTGGACGAAGATCGAGTGTAGAGCTGAGATGTATCCACTAAATCATCCATGGACACGGCTGTTCCCTCTTCGTCTGCATCCTCTGGCTCACCGCCATCGTCGTCAATCTGGATATTCATGTCTTCTAGTTCATCAATAATGGCTGCGGGCGATGCTGGCGTGGAAAATGAGCTGGTTTCTAATGGCTGTAAATGCTGTTGGTGGGCACTGGATCCCAGCGAATTTGACCGAGAGGGCCTTCTCTTTTTTTCGTTCTCTAAGCCTTGCGTTGCTTTTCGTTTGTTGTTGTTGTTGTTGTTGCTGCCATGTGTGAGACTTTGTATCCAAGCTTCTTGGATTTGCTGTTCCAATGAAGATGTGGATGTCGACATTGCGGGGAAATAGGAACCACTGCCAGAGGGTTTCGGGAGGATTTGTCTAGATGAATAAATAGGTTTTGCTGTTGTGGATGCATTATTAGGGTTATTAGTGGGTGTATTGGGTGTAGATGGTACGTTTTCTTGGTTGTCGTCAGCTGTTGTTGCTTCTGCTTCTCCTGTCTTGTCTTTATCTCCAACGGTTGCTGCTTCCGTAATAGCACTGTGTCCTCCCTGAAGAATATCTAAAATTTGTTCTTGCAGTTTAAGATCAGTTGAAAGTGAAAGCGCTAGTTGAGCTGGTAGCATATCAGAGCTTGTTGTCTCCTCATTCACTGTCGTGGGCGAGGGCGGCTCTTTTGCTGGTTGAGTTTCTTCTGATATATCCTCTACTTCATCTATAGGTTGAAGCGCGAGCGGTAAATCGTCAGAGACAAGCGCCGAAAGTGCCCGTAAAGCCTCGGATGTAGAGAAATCTTGTGAACCTCGCATTCGCCGTGCTGCAGAAACGGCACTACTGGGTAATGAGGGCCTTCTAAGAAGAATGTCGTTATGCTGACGTGAAGTCTCGGCCGATAAAGCGCTTAATGCATTCGTCAACTCGAAAGCTGATAATTGATAATCGTCTGTCATGGCAGGTGTATTCGCTCCAGCCGTTGCATCGCCACCATGTGTGTTGTGGTGGTCGCCTCCCATAGGTACCAATGCTTGCATAAATGCAGCAGCAATGCTGTCGTATAAGTTACCCTCACTATCCAGTAGTGGCAACAGTGGGTTTGTCTTATCATCATCAGAATCTATGCTTGCCACATCTTCGTCACTAGGTACAGCTGTTGTGTAGTCGAACTCCTCTTCTTCTTCCTCTTCAGATGACGTTGACCAATGGCTGTTATTTCGAGCATAGTAAGCCTGCGTGTCTTCTTCATCTTCTTGATCTTCATCGTCATATTCATCTTCCACAAACATGACTCCGTCCTCATCCAGATCATCGCTATCCATATCATCCATCTCCTCATCAGTATCCAACGTCAATTCGTTGATGATCTTTTGAGTTTCGACATTTTCGATATCTTCGTCGTCACCCGAATCAAGATGGATGCTCGACGCATAAGAGGCGGTATAAGGCGACATGGTAATTGACGATCCAGCATTGATGTCGCTTTCATTGGGATCCATTTCAGAGTCATCATCATCTGTAAAGAACTCTTCACTACCCAGCAAGGAATTGTCAGATTCATTGGAAGAGTGCTCTGAGAGCGGCGACATTGTTTCTAGCAAATCATCCAAGTCGTCTACAATCAACTCTTCGTCTGAATCCTCTTGGTCGTCTTGATCAGCAAAATCCTCCTCGTTGCTCGAAGGATACTTGATAGCCATCTTTTTGCCCTTGCCCTTTTTCGTAGGAGGTGCTTTTTGACGCACAATGCTGGCCAACACCGTCTTGCTTTTGCCTCGTCTTGGTGTCGATTTCTTTGGAGGCATCTTTTTCTTGGGTGCCTTTGATTTATGGTTCTTTTTAGTATCAGAGCCAATTCTTTCGACCACGACAGGTGCATCGTCAGATTCATTCTCGTCGCTATCACTGATGCTAATGTTGCTATCGTCGTCACTGTCATCGGCATGGTTGCTGCTAGCAGTAGTCTTGTGTATCGTCCATTTGTTGGACTTTCTTGATTTCTTACTAGTAATGGCTTTGCTGGATTTCTTGGGTAAGGGAATAGCTATCAACAGGCTATCTTAGTACTGTTAAATCAATATATTATCTCACTTGTTGACTTACTGATCTTGGTCTGTAATTTTGTTGGTGGTTGTTGCGGTTGCTTTTGTGGAGCAGAAGGAGGTGTAGGCGGAGACGGAGTAGGAAGAGCAGTAGCTGTCGTAGGAGGAACTGCTTCTTGAATGTTACATGTGCAATCACCATCACACAGCACACAAATATCGTCGAGGTCTTCATCCTCATCGTCGTCTTGAATGGATAGTTTTGAAATCAAAGGTATAGGCTGAGGCGGTGTGGGTGGTGGTTTCGTTGCTACAGGAAGAACAATGACTGATTTTTTCCGATTTGCTGCTGCCGTTGTTGATGCAGCTGGTGGTGGTATCAATGTCTTTCCTGCACTGACTGGCTTCCGTTTACTTGTACATGATGAGCAAGCATAATGATCGCTGACAGAATTTGGCTTTAATCCAACACATGCACCATGAAACCATTCTATGCAAAACAGCACGTTGATCAGTCTTGATCCATCGCAAAAATGTGTTATCCTTACCTTTGCAATCTTCACATTCAATCATGAATTCTTTGCCATCATAGCCTTTGCGGCAAATGCAATACTTTTGAACTTCTTTTTTGGCTGCTTTCTTCTTCTTTTTTGGCTTTGTTTTAGTCTTCTTGATCGGTTTTTTGTTGTTGCGGCGGCTCTTTGCTTCTGACAAGTCTGAATCAGATGACAGAGACGAAGCGTCTGAAAGTTGCAATGAAAGATCTGAATCTGACTGTGTACTGTCAACTTGTATTGATGGTTGGCTCATTTATTTTTGTAGGGAAAAATAAATGCTTTTTTTTTTGTGTTTTTAGAGGTATATTTTTGATGTAGCAGGAAAATTAGATTTCCAAATTTTAAAGAATTGCACAATGAATAGATGTAATGATAAGAGCAAAAAAAGACAATGAGGATATGTGAGGAAAGCTGAAACTTTAAGAAAATATTTTGCGGCACTAAATGTATGTGTAAACCTTTTTACCTGACTGTCAAAAAAAACGTTAGAAATGTCTTGAACCAATACCACCTTCTTCCGTTATTGGGCAAAAGAAGCTTTAGGTATCACAAAATCCAGCTTTTGTTTAAATGGAGAAAGAACCATGACTGTGTTAAACCATGCTATGCGACCTTGCATCTGTGTCAACTTTAGACTCTTGTTGGAAATTGATTGAGCAGTCTATATGATATTTGATGATTGGACTGTTGTAAAGGAATGTCTTTTATTTATTTACATTTGTATTGAGACTCTCTACATTATTAGGTCTAATGCGGTTATGCTACATAACTCATGTATGTATGTCATACTTTGACAGATTTTGATCCAGGCACAGTGCAATCTTTAAAGCGTTTCGCATTAGTCTGTTATAGCGCAGCATATGCAAAGGAATTCATCGGTTCAATTGTCCGGAGCATGTTGTCCTTGATGTACGCATGAATCCAAGGTAGTTCAGGGGCAAATGGCAGTTTACGTAGGCATTGGCCATCATGCCACTCGAGCAACCTCATTTTAGAGAACCAATCAATCTTTTGAATTGCATAAATCATTCTGCACTGTAGTATTAGTATATAGCTCTCATTGAACATCCAGAGATATCTGACAAGACATAGCGCTGCTGGATCCTTGTTTATATATCATATATCTAAAAGTTAGTATCAATAGGCACAACACTGCCAAGTAGCATATGTATATGATATTGATATCTTCATCGTCATCTCTATAGGCTATAGTACGCTGCTTTACATTATTATCATGGCTTGGCTATTAGCTCCATACAGAATAACGCAGCACTTAAAATTGAATTGTTCTTCATCCATTTGCTTTTGGCAAGTCTCAGAGCTTACATATTAATCTGCGACCGAAAAAGTATAATATACGAGATTTTTACCCCATTTCCTTCCTTCCTCTTTCTTTGGTATCTCTATATTTTCTTCTTTAATTCAATATTAGACAAGAGTTTACAAATTTGTGTTGTGTTTTGTTTTATTTATTTATTTTTTACAAGCGATGTGCTTCGGTTTTGCTAATTCCATTCCAGTTAGTTGGCCTTCGAGAGGTCGAGATTTTAAGTAGAAG
>DF836542.1:8388-20538 GCA_000950595.1 Mucor ambiguus
ACCTATTTTTTTTATACACTATTCCGCATCCCTTCCCAACAACACATCTAGGCATTGTTGTTGTTTTTTGCTACAGAAATCAAGAAAAAAAAAATCCAAATCATCCTCGTTATTCTTTCTCGATTCGCCTTTGCTGTAATATTTAGTATATATTCATTAGTACAAAAGACAGAAAAAAAAGTGGCCATCATGATCTCCTATTTTTAAATAATCAAATTTATATTAAAAAAGAACCTTGTGCCTCCTGTATTTCATGCCTCGCTGGCCATTTTTCTTCCCTTTCTTCCCTTTCTCTCTCTCTCTTCTTTCATCTCTTTTCAACCGTAAAATGTGGACAATATCTAGAGTTGTAACTACATCTTTTTCACACAGTATCCCTTACATAAATTGATTTTCTTTTTACATTAGTTTGGAGACTCGACATGGACACGTGCGATATTCTTAAATGTGCTACTGCAAGCCATTCTAGCCATCGTATTTGAAGCCATCATATTTTCCTGTCATGCAAACGAAATCAACATTATCAATGAGGAGCGACTGAACCAAAAGGCATTTGGTCAGACTTTAATCACAGCATATGCAAATGCACGATCATTGCTGGTCTACTTTGCACTGTTTATCATTGCCCAGATATTTACCGTAGTCCTGGTGCTGGATGCTGTAGGTTCTAGATCCAATGTAGCGCAGTAAACAAATATACTCACCCGTCTATACTATGCATTAGATATTTCAAAAGAACACAATTCAACTGATTGCGCTGGTCGCCTTTGAATTGGGCATGTCGGCCTACACCATCATCCAATACCATCAATCATCCACGCTCTTTAGCAACACAGATGATCCCAGCGTCAATCTAGTCATTGCATTTTTAGGAGACGCCTATCATGCTTCACGATGGGCAGAAATCACCCAAATTTGTGTCATGCTGGTCTCTTCTATGATTTTCATCTTTTTAGCATACAAGTTATATCTAGAATTTGGTTGGCAAATTTACAAAAAGATTGGAGCAGATCTAGCCATGCGAGATCGCTACAAAATGTACCAAATCTTTATGATGCTCCTCAAATTCGATTTCTTCTTCTTTATAGGCTTCTCGATCCAATATTTGGTTCTATTAATAGTCGCATGGTTACCTGAAGCAACAACCGATGAAGCAAAGACGAGCATCATTAAAGAATTGATTGAACATGTTGTGCTAAGTTGTCTTGTTTCGATTGCCATGTTAGCATTGGCATACTGGGGAGTAAGCGCAGGACTCTTCAGCATGCGAGCGATTTGCTAATGGATTATTTAGTTACGACGGGAATGGAAATTGCACATGTATCTATTTATTGCCCTTTCCATGGCAAGTATGGCTTACTTTATCTATATGCTGGTGACCATATCGCAGAATCCGGATCGATTCATTGGATCCAAAGTGTTCTTGACCTTCTTTTGTAAGTACTTTGATTTTATTGTACTGTAGCTCATCACGGCTAATATGTTGTCAATCTTTGCCCTAGTGTGTGTTGATTTGGTTTTGATTTTGGCAAGTATTCATGATAGAGTCGAAATACACAAGACTAATATAACTTTAATAATAGGTTTCCGTGCCTTCTGCAGTCATTTGTCTCAGAAATTTCGACCAAGGCTTAATTAATCATAGTAAGTTTCGAAATCTAATAGCAACGACCATCGACTGACCATATTGCAATGATGAATTACAGTTTCTCATGCAACAGCTCTCACTTCATCCTCCTGTCCAATGCATCCTACTGAAAAATCATCCAGTCCAGAACGCTGGTCTATCGAATAACTTGTATCTAACATGTATCTATATCTCTCTCTTTTCATCATCCCTTTACTCCTCATCGACAACCCCTATCTTTTTTTTTAAAAAAAAAGAAATGCATTGATTTATTATTAAAAAATACAATATATATGTATGTATAGATGGTGGCTTGCTTTTTGGGTATGGTACAATGATTGGTTTATGTTTAATTTAGAGTCGTTTTCCAGCAACAGCACAAAAGAAGATCATAAAGACGAGTGTGGTAAATAGAATGATGGCTGACACCACGATGGATCTTCTTCTCAAAATGGCCCTTACTCGACAATGCACGATATGATTGAATTGGAAGGGGACAGTTTCACTATGACATTTATGTTAGTACTTGTGATCACAGATCGACCACACAGCTGTCGTGGTAGCACATTTACCTTAGATTAAATCCAAGCACCCAGACTGGATCAATACCAGTTATCGAGGTAATCACACAAAACACACCCAAGATGATAGGCAGTATTCCCTATACACGAAACAAAGCAGGGAGTTCATTAAACAGGGGAAAAAAAGGCTACAAGCATATTTAGAAATTACCCATAATCGCTTCTGCCAGGGATGAATATTCAAGAAGATCAAGGAGAACTCCAACGAAAAGCCAACGAGTAACAGAACGAGGCCGCATGCTAATCTACCTATTTGCTGAGGTAAAGTCAAGTTCATAAACACCTTGTAGCGCAGAAAGAGAGGGAAAGTTGACTCAAGCAGTTGATGCACATATTCCTTTGCTTGTGCATAAATGATGGGATTTTCAGGATGTCCTGTATATAAGGAAGGGTCTTTCTTCTCACTGTCATAAAAATGATGTCCAATGCTTTCCTTGATGGATACTGGGAGCTGTACAATCTCTTTTTCTGCACTAGGAACTATATATCTAAGATAAATGCGTTCAATGGCTTCCATCATCTCTGTTTGTGTGGGTGGAGGCCGCTTAGGTTGGCTGCCGTTGGTGGTGGTAGAATACATGGTGGTTGCCAATGAAGCACGGGGATGGAGTAGCAGCATGTGGGTCAAGATATCATTTGAGTTGCTATTATTGCTCTGCCGATGGTGATAGTCCAAGATGCTGGATGAGATGGATGGCTTTGGCAGTTTTGGCGACGAAAACTTGGTGCTTGCTCTTTTGTTGGCATATTTCATGTATCGTTTGTACAGAATGTCCGCTTGAGCCACATCCAGCCAGAAATCGAGCAAGATCTCCAATTCTAATCGATCTCGAAGCACAATGTAATAGTTGTAGAGGCACACAGGCGGTTGACTTTGTCGATGCAAGACATCATCTAGTGTTGGCAGTTGATCCAACACCGATTCGATTTTGGAATTGGCAACTCGAGATAGTGGATGAATGGTATCATTCTCATTCAAATACAACTCTGTTACCATGGTTACTGATAAAATGAAGAGAGAAAAAAAAAGAGGGAAAAAAAAGGAAACTTAGAATTGGGGTATAGATTCTTTATTTATAAGTCAACATGAATAAGAAGAGCTCAAATGTAGAAATAAAGGAGTAGTCGATTACATGAAATTCCGGATTGATTGGTTGACAACATTGAACAATGGCTCTCTTGATCCCCTTACATACATACAGTTACCACGGAGCCTCAAAAATGTCAAGAGTGCTGTGCACCACACCACCACCACCACCACCAACTATAAAAATCAAATTTAGCTTGCGAGATGTACGTTCTTCTCCTTTTTCCTTCTTCATGATTGAACTTGATAACAAACATTATAGAAAATTTACTCTGCTACCATAGAAACGAATGAGTAACAACATCAACTATAATTCAATAAGCAGCAGCAATAGACATTACCCGATAGCTATTCCACCAGACCCACTTCAGCGCTATGGCTCTGGGCATCTTGACCAAGATATCTTGGGCATTTCAGTATACCGTTCAAATAGTATCCAGCAACAAAGTGAGTTGAAGCTTTGCTCTTATCCTAGCGATGGCGTACTAATCCATCAGCAGCATTTGTTCGAAAAGTTATCACCATAACCACGTTGCAATTCATATTATTATCCATGATGATATTTTTCATTGTCCAGATTTGTCCCTTATTTGAGTGGCTTAAGAACAGGTGAGCTCTTATTACTGCACAGCTAAACTACAGTATCACAATGATTAACTCTCGCAACAGCACCTACGTCTGGTACATTCCACTGATCCCAACATTCATACTCTCTTTGATCGTCATATGGCAGCTATACAACCAGTATTTCCACCTATCCGTGTCTACAAGAACAACACTCCTCTGTCTGTACACCTTGCTCATCACGATAGTGATATCAAATTTAGGTATGAAAGTAGATTACACAACAGGGGAAAAAACTTACATCATTTTTTTATATTACAGTTTCAAAGTTGCTCTACAAGGAAGGCATCTCAGTCATCATAATGACCATATATGGACTATCGTGTTCACTTTTGTATACATTTCAGAAAAGATTTCCATTTCGTGGAGCCTTCCCATTGTAAGTTACTGAGTTTTGATGGCAAAAAGCTTAAACTGACCTGTGTGTGTGTGTGTGTGTCTTTATGATAGCGTGTGTAGTTTAGGTGCGATATGCCTCAGCTCGTTGTACATTCGAAAGATTTACAACATGGATCCTCTAGAGATATTATTCCCAATTACAGCTGCTAGTCTGATTTGTACTTATATTATCCTAGAGCTATACTATATTATGAGGATTTTGACAAAAGATGACTATTTGCTGGCAAATGTTTATTTGTTTGTAGATCTCGTCTATCCTATGCGATTCATCCATCATTTTTGTGAACTGACAGATAATATGGATATATTCCCAGATATTTTATACCCAGGAGAAACTAGATTCTAATTGCTATACTCTTATACCTATTATATTACATTTCTAGATCATTAAATTATTATTGCTATATTGACTGATCAAGGTTACATTATTCTGAGCCTTATTAACCCGCTGTGAATGCATGAATTTGATCTAATCAATGAGCACTTTACAACTGAGCTACGTTGACATCATGGGCTACTGTAGTTTATTTATAACCAATCAAGATAAATCTAATGTCTGCAAGGATATAATATTCACAATTTCTCTACGACCCTTCAACCATTCCTTGAATGTAGTCAACTTTCTAGCTTCTTTGAAAGCAGTTGATGTCTCCAGTTGGTCCTCGGAAGAATCATCCAGCTCATCCTCATCGTTATCCAATGTGGTGCCCATCTCTTCCAACAGGTAGTTGGCAAAGACCACCAAGTAAAAGTAGCGCACAAGGTAGTTGAGAGCTACTTGACGAGCTGCTTTCCATTTCTTGGAACCTTGATCTGTCATGGCTTCGATACGCAGCTTGTAGTCATAAATGGCCTTTCTCAGGTTTTGCATATGGTCACACATGTTGATGGCTTGATCTGTTAATCGCTTTGCCAGTTTACCATAGGTCAAGACACTGACAAGCTGCAATATGATACGGTATTCACCGTTTTGATAGCGCTCTCTTTCATCATAGGATTCATCGTCGTTTTCGTTATTGGTGTTTGGACTAAAGGGGTTGATGATGCTGGCGGTGATGGTGCTGCTGTCGACCATGAAGGAGTCAGCCATGTCATCGATGGCATCATTGCTGAGAATCATGGAGAGCAAGGAAGCGACAATCATGCCTGTTGTTGTACGGCCACGACCCATTTGACAGTTGAATATAACATCAACGCCTTGGCTTGCATCGCGCATGCGATGGATCAGTTGATCAAACACATCTGGAATAGGTGCTTGTTCATCGGTGCTATTTTCAAAGGGTCAGTGCACATGCATAGTGAAGGCAGGTCTAGCAACTTACATGGGGATTCTCAAATAATCCACTTGATAGCCTTCAGCTCTAATAGACTCGAATACTTGACCAGGTGTCTCAACTTGATCTGAAGGCACTGTTTCCCACAAAGGCTATATATATAGGACGACACGTTAGATTGAATACTAATCCCAAGCACACTATAGCACCACTTACCAACAGGTTAAAGTCACTGTCTTCATCGTGCAACAACATGCGACCATCATATTCGTGCAATTCTTGAATTACATCCAATCTCATGCGATCCTCCATACTCTCCACGCGTTCTTTGGATATACCCGTAGTTTCCAAATTCTTGAGAGGATCCGTAAACAAGCGCAGCACGTAAGGATTCCTGTTGACATATAGCACAGGCTCTTCACGCAGACATGTCCAGAACACCCAACGACGACCACCAGGGCCCGCTTGCATGGCCTTGAGAATAGACTTGATAGCATCCTTGTTGGGCATGGCACAGCCAGAAATAAATGGCGCCTGTAGCATCTTCTCGTCGTCTCTCTCCATATCAGCAGCAAGACCACTGACAGTAGCAGCCAACCCACCATACTTGACAGCTGATTTTACTTGCTTGATTTCAATACGTCTAAAGTTATAGGCACCCGGGATCTTTTCCTTGAGACTCATTTTTTGACAGCCAGGGAAGGCATCGTGTTTGAGGATGGTTTGTTGAGCAAGTACCTGGCCATGACGCGAATTGACAACACGCATGACTTCACTTGACAGAGCCATACCGTCTCCACCGCCCAAAGACTGTTCCACAGGCACAAGAGATCGGAACTCATCGCTGGTATGGAGCAAGTCTTGCAAAATGGTACCTAATTCAGGGTGGCGTTTCATCCAGAGACCAAAGCTCTCTGTGTCTCGTACCAATGAGGGCGATGTGCTGTCAAGATATGCCTGGAAACAGATAAACATAAAGTAGCGCTCCAATGCTGTGATGCCGCGCTTGACAGTGCGTCTGAATTGGCTGGGATCTTCTTCCTGTTCCTTTTCGGCCTGAATACGAGCGTCTTCAATGGTACTACGCAAGTTGCTGCCGCCGACACTGCACTGATCCAAAACGGCGTCCACAATGTACTTGTTTTCGAGGCCACGTCGAATGACACGCAGCAAACTGTTGATGATCTGATAGTTGGGGTATTGCTCAGAACTTTGCAGGGGGAGCTCACTGCGACTGCTGCGAACAGATGAGTTGGTAGAAGAGATGTTTTTAGGGCGAATCCATCGTGTCAATAAAGAAGCAATAATGGTGCCAGTGGTAGATCGACCGAGACCTACTTGACAGTTCCTGCATCATGTTGGTTAGTAATAGCTAGCAATAGCCTTGGATTGTACAACTTACATGATAATGGCCGTTTTGGACAAATCCACACCAGTGACAAGCGATGTCAAATCGTCGAAATCCCTCCACTCGGGTGCCTTTTCTGCAGTGATGGGCACACGATGATACTCCAACAGGTTGTTGACAGGGCTTTGCTGTGCTTGCTCCTCATTATCTGACAATTCAAGCTCTTGTTGGATCTCCAGTGCTGCAAACTCCATGACCTC
Organism: Mucor ambiguus; assembly: GCA_000950595.1. Lineage (NCBI taxonomy): Eukaryota > Fungi > Mucoromycota > Mucoromycetes > Mucorales > Mucoraceae > Mucor > Mucor ambiguus. The sequence goes on from DF836542.1 coordinate 15,589, forward strand.
CCGCACCGTCATGATATCTTGAAGGTCCACTTCTTCCCAAGAGGAGAGCACGTTACCATTCTTGTCCTCCCCGTGTAGTAAAATACGGCCGCCACATTGGGCTACTTCACGCATGACATCCTCCTTTAATCTCTCTTCCAATTGCTCCATACGAGAGCCAGTGATGCCCTTGTAGGCCTTCAAATTGCGTAGAGTGAAGGCACGATCACGAAGGACGTAGGGGATACCATTGATGTAGATAATGGGCTCTTCACGGAGATTGATCCAGAGAATGCGCTCGCTCTTGGGTCTGTCACTGAGTAATGTACGAATCACTTGACGCAGGCCGTTGACTGTAGGCTGAGCAACACCATAGACATGTGTGTTTTCAATGCGTCTGAAATTAGATGCGCCATCAATAACAAAGCTGTGGTGTCTTTCCGGTCCTTGCTGCTGCTGAGGTTGCTGAGACTTGCTGTCTTCCTCTACAGATGAGACCATTGTGCCGTCTTCGTTCTTGTCAGAGAGATAGCCAAAATGCCAGAAATCCACTTTAAGAATGGTTTGTGAAGTGAGAACCACACCCGTGCGAGACTATTATATACACTAGTTAAATCAAACTGCTTTGGCTACAAATACACGGTTACTTACATTGATAACAAATTCTTCCATTTCGACTGTGATTCCTGTATTGGACTGAGGTCCAGCTCCCGTCATATCAAACATGCCTTGAGCATTGCGTCCTCTTGATACGCTCAAAGCACTGCTTGCTCTCTTTTGATTCGCAGTAGGGTTCAAGTGGTGCAAATCTTCCACGGGGCGGAAGAAATACAAGCGAGGACCTTTGCGACGCATGTTTTGCAGCATAGCCCAGACCTCAGTGCGGCTTCTTACCCACGAAGAGAATCTGTTTTCGAATTTAGTGTTGGGCGATTCATTGACATAAGCAGTGAAGCACAGTAAAAAGAAATAGCGCTGTAAGCCATTCAATGCCTTGCTCAGGTAGTTGCTTTCATCATAGTCAGCTGAAGAGGTTTGCGTAGTCTGTCGAATGCGATTTGTCAAGATGGATTCTCTCAAATTGATGACAGCGTCCGCTATAACAGAAGAAGCAAGTAAGACATCAGACCGACTCTACTGCGCACACAACTTACATCGGTCAATCACAGTGTCGAGTATACGCTTGCTAAATGTGCCACTCTCCAATACAGTCGTCAAAGAAACAATGGATTGATAGTTGCCCATGATGGCTTCTTTCAGGTTTTCAATCAAGGAGCCTCTTTCCAACACCCATTCAATAGCAGATCTGGACGACAGTTTGGAGTCGAGTGCTATTGCTGCATGTGAGTACATTTGTAAGAGAATCATGGCGGCTTTGCTTACCATTTTCCAAGATGAGTACGAGCCTTAAAAGAGCATGGTTCTTTGCATTGACGTTATCAGCCTCTTCCAAGCCCTTGACAAATCGGTTCATATTGAGTTCATCCGACATAATTGGCGAACCAATGTCCATATTAGAAGGGTAGCTCCAACCTGGGATGGGGAATGGATCTGGTCTACCTCTTTCAATCAACTGAGTGCGTCGAATGATTTGAGCAATGATGATGCCCACCGTAGCTAATAGATTCACAATAAGACAGGGCTGAACACAGAGTCTCCTATAAAGAACTTACTTCTCACAGCACCCATGCCACAGTTAAAGATGAGTGGATCTGTTGGCTCCAGGTTGCGAATCACATTGATATACTCATCAAAGTAGTTGTCCTCTGGCGCCTGCTCAGGCGAGATTGGAATACGAAAGTATTTCAATCTATATCCTTCAGTTTGAAACGACTGAAACACTGGGTTGTTTGTCAATACACTAGCCTTTATCTCTCGTCTCGTGTACAAACCTTCTTTTGGTGTCTGCACCTTGTCAGCTGCAATGTAGCAAGGAACCACCGTGCCATCCGCTATACAACAAACGCTTAGAATTCACACACCATACATACGCCCAAATCAAATACTTACATAACTCTTGATGCACCAGCAGCAGCCCTCCCAAAGATTTGGCTTCCTTAACAACATCCAATTTCAATCTCTCCTCGACCTTTTCTAAACGGACAGCATTGATCCCGAGAAAAGCGCTCATATTTTGCATTGGATCTGCATACTCACGTAATACATAAGGGGATCCATTTAAATAAACTATAAAAAGGGTCAGTTGATATTCGGTCTGCTTTTCGTATAGAATTATACCTAATGGCTCCTCACGGGTTGAGAACCTATGATGGTGCTTTTTAGTCCCCAAACAAATTCACATAATGCTGCTGTATGACTTACCAGGTGCATGATTCAGAACTAAGACTGTTTGGATGACAATTTAATATGGCCAATATAGTTGAAAGTCCAATCACCTAGATACCGATGGTGTCAGCCATTGTACTCCTCACCTACTCTATGCAAACCATCTATTTTGTAACTTACTGTAGGCTGTGCAACACCATGAACGTTGAGCTCCGCAACACGAAAATTAGGGGCGCCTTGGAGGTGGAAGTCGAGGTTTGTATTGGTTCCTTTTTGTTAAAGATAAAGAAGGACATTGTAAGAAGAGAGGTCCTCATATACGTCATTGTATCAAGCAGTATAAAAAATATACTTACCACTGGAGAAATGATCCATTTTCAAAATTGTATTTCTAGCCAACACACTGCCTTTCCTTGATTTAACAACATTTGGAGCCATCTTCAGTAAGGAAAATGGATCCAATGTAGTGTTAATTTGATTTGAATGAAACATAGCACTAGTATTATCTATGTTACTACTTTGTCTTGAATGATTTCCGGAATTGGAACCACTTCCACTGGCACCACCACTGGTACGTAGCATGTTAATCTACACGGATCTGCTTGCTCATCGTATCTTTTTAGACTTACATGCGAGGTGGAACAAAGTTTTTGGTGGCCTCTGAAGCTTGAGAGAAGGTAGCATCGATCAGTCTGCGCTGTAAACTAGGGGAATCATGAACTGAGTGTACGGATCCTCGACGAGTAGATGAAGATTCAGCATATAAGCTAAAGGTATTGTTGTTGCTTTTGGGTGATGTGCCTAGTACACCACTACTAGGATCTTTGGATATAGTCATTTATGTGTTTAGAAAAAAAAAGAAAAAAAAAAGAAGGAGAGAGAGAAAAAAAGAAGACAAAAGAGATACGATAACGGTTCTATTTATACATGTTATATTTTTGATTTTTGCTTGTATACCAGACGTTCATCCAACCAAACATGAAGCATGAATCTCTTTCAGGGCCAATCGCAGTGAGTCATCTGACCAATACAAATGGTATATTTGCCCATCATTTGCTTATCAATAACGGGCCCCCTTTAAAAGCTTTGTTTATATTGGTTGAGGGATATATACCATGTACAATTGAATGCACTGAACAGATGGTGAGAAAATCAAAGAGATAGAGAGTAATCAGATAACTGATAAGTGCCATGTACAACGTATTCATGTCAAAAACTAAGACAGATACCGGCAAAGCGTATCCTTAATTTGCTCAATAGCTGTTTCCCCTTTTTCCTGTTCCACTACTCGTCATATTTGGAAGGGCACATGGTACATTAAATAGATTAATTTTTCCCACCCCTCCAACCTTACACATACAGTGCAATGCATTGACAAGTTTCTTCCCACTCATCCTGTGCAATACTTTAATGAGCAGCTATATGCTTGATTTTTTTTCAAGTTTGGCCGTTTTGTGATGAGGAAATCTTTCTGTTGTAGTCATTATCCAGCGATGAATTTCAAAAACATTAAACCTTGCATTGATAGGCAAAACTTTAAATGCGTTTATTGCCTTGAAGACGCCTAATAGATAATAATTCCTTGTCTCTAGTGCTATTTGACACTGTTAGCAGGATCCAATATAAGCATTCTGCTAGCTTAATTTGTATTTTTGACTAAAGCAGATTACAATACATTGACATTCAAGAAATGCAAAATCAAACTTATATTTTATTAAACACATCTGTCAAACATGCTCGCAGAATGTCTGAGCATGATACACCCAATTTTCTTATCACTCGATCACATAAAAGTAACTTAATAATCAAACGGAATACATAATTAGATCAAAATTATACACAACTTTGTTGTATGACGACCTCATAACTAAATCACAGAAAACGTTCTTTATGGCGTCTGTTCATGATATGCTACCCCCAAGTCGTTATTTTTTTAGCAAACTTCAATGTAGCAAATATCGTAGCAATTATTTCTAGAAAGAATTGAAAGACAAGTATCATAAAGAGCCCATCGAGCAGAACTGAACAGTACCTTCCACAGAGCAACATGGCAAATGTGAAAGGATTTCTCTATCGATGTCAAAATACCAATACAATAAAAAAAATTAAGAGCTATTGAGCAGTTTGAATGAATATTGCCCGTCATTTAGAAGAATCGAAGTGAACTAGACTAAATTCTCATCATTAAATATTCAAAATAAATGCCATTACATTTGGGACCACCATGCTACCATCCTTTTCTTTTTTTTTTGTCGCCAAGGTAAAGGCTGTCTTCAAAAACCTCAAAGAATTCTAGACCAGTTCTTACACTAACAAAGCTTTGCCAAATACGATTCTGATTTTATTAATTGCTTTCGTAACATTGGTAGTATACCCATTGTGTTCTTTGCAAACTAAATATAAAATCTATACTATTTGTTGTATCAAAGGTCCCGGCAAGTCTCACATGGAAGGACAAGGTGCTATTCTTAGGACCATAATAAGGTAAATCATGCTACGCATGTGCAGTGAAATCGGGTTTGAATGATTTCACAAAAAAATAAAGCAATATAAAATACAACGGAAATCAACTGTATTTTATTGTATGTTAAAATAAAACTGCAGATCCTGGATTTAAGTAAAAAAAGAAGAGTATTTATACACATTTGCTTTAGCTTGGAGCGTTAGTCATGATAGAGAGCAATA
>DF836542.1:34090-45937 GCA_000950595.1 Mucor ambiguus
ATCTGACATTTTGGCCAAAATTCGCATTTAATATTTTCCAAAACTGCTCAATAAGCTTATTCAAAATACCTGTTTTACTTTGCACCATTAGATGCGCCTTGAAAAGTACTCCAGGAAAGCTTAAGGGCGTATTGGATTCTCATCGCACTTTATATAGTCAGATCTTACAAAATAAGTCAAACAGGTCTTTTTTTTTTCAGAAATAACGAATCGAAAAAGAAAATGAGCACCGGAATTTAAAAGAAGTTTGGCAGCTAAATACGGCTTCATGAGGAAAATTGATGTTTCTAAAAGCTATTAAACAGGGTATTGCGAATAAAAAAGCACTACTATATAAAAGAGGCATTCAAAGATTATAGATATTGTTAATTTCGTAATATAAGGCAAAGGCTCGCAGCAGCGCGAGTCGCCTTAACATTGGTTGATTTCCACCGAAGCGAAGCGTAGTAAGTCAGGAAACCACCCGAAGTGAGAAAAGGCTCGTATTGTATTTACTACTCTTTCTGAAAAGTAAATTTGCCCAATGGCGAGAGAAAAAGTCAGATTGTACGAAAACCCAATTTGTCTGTTGGGGAGAGCAAAGTTCGTCAAAAGTGAAGTGAAACGCAGCAAGCTGTCCAAGCACTCTCAAGAATCATTTATCAGAATGTATAACAATTCCTTCAGAAGCACTTGGTTTCAGACTATTAGAAGCTTTGCTGATCCGACACATCAATGTTTCTTTTACGAGAAACTTGCTGTGTTTCACTTCACTTTTGGCCACAGACCAGAATTGCTCGATTGGATTGAGCTCAGGAGAATATGGAGGCAAATAAGTGCGAGATTCTACGTATTTGGCTATGTTCTTTGATGTATCAATGGGAGCCTTATCCATCACGAGGTGGTAACCTTTCAGGTGTGGGGTACAGCGCTCAACCATAGAAATCAAGGCATATGCTGAATTTTGTTTGAATTGAACGAAAAATAGTAGAAACTTCAGAGAGACAAGCCTTGTATAGTATCGCCATTTGGATTATAGCTTGTAGCATGTTATTTGAGCGTATAGTGAGATCACAGCCGTAGTAGTAGGCAAAAGCTCCAATACGCTTTTAATAATAAATGGCCTAAAGCCCTTGTTTACAACCAAGCCTTTTTTTTTTTTTTGAATGTGTGCTCTATCACAGGTATAATCGCATGAAAAACATCCGAACGTAGATCAACAGATGAGCACTCTACTACATTATAAAGGTCTACTTTGAGATTATTTTACTACAGCGATTCGACCATTCGAAGGAAAAGAACCAAATCAAAGACGACGCAATCCCAATGATCTGTGCGGTAATAAGCAACATGTTGTGAATAGTATAGATCAATGTGCTGTTGCTTAACAAAACAAGTCGAAACCTAGTGCGCACGCAAGACATGTCACCACCTCGATAGCAAGCGAATACAACACATCTCAAACCTGTATTTACTGCTACGAAAAAAAAAATGCAGCATGCGCAGATCAAATACGGAAATCTCAAAATCATCAAGGGCACTAGCGTTTGCACCAACCCAAGATGTGTCAAACTACAAGAGACGCCATCTCTTTGGCAACTGGCTTGCATGCGGTCATTTTTGGCTTCCCGCTTGGCCTATTCGATTCCCAAAGGCATCAATCCTTCTTACACTAATACTTCAAAGCATGACGCCACCCATTCCTTCTGTTCAAAAAGCATGGAACGACTGGAGCCCCATGAGCTTGAAACTTGGGGTCATTTCTTGCTATGCAATAATATTACACGATATTATAACGCTTTATCTTGTTCATAATCCTTTATTACTGGTAGTTGTACAGAGCCAATCCAGAGCCTTTCTCTCTTTTCTTCTTGTATTCCTTCCGACAGGTCTTTTTTTTTTCTTTCTTTTCTTTATAGGTTCTCTTTTTCTTTTCATCATCATCATCACGGTAGTTTTGATATGAAAAAGATAAGCAATTAGTACTATTCAAAAGCCTACGAAATGCCAGACCCGAATCCAAACACGGATCAACCACAAGATCCAACAGAAGACAATACTAATAATCAAAATCAAGATGCAAAAAAGAAGCGTACTGGTCCAAAACGACGAAAAGTAACTCATGGTAAACTTGATAATGCATGTTGACATATTAAACAACGTACTTATTGTGAATGATGTAGCATGTGTATATTGCAGACGTTCACATATGACTTGTGATGAAGGTAAGACTGTGTAGTCTGGTACATGGAATAAAGCAGATGTTCACATGCGGTATCTGTAGGCCGTCCATGTCAACGCTGTATCAAGCGTAGTATTGGGCATCTTTGTCATGATGAAGTCAAACAGAATAGCAACAACAGCAATAATAGCAACTCGGCTCAACAACAGCAGCATCAACAACAGCAGCATCAGCAACAGCAGCAGCACCAGCAACAATTACATCAACAACACCAACAGCATCAACAACACCAACAAGTGATGGACAATAGACAGGATGGCATGAGTCAGCAAGGGTTGAATGGAGGCAATTATCCCCCTTTATCCACTTCATCGATTGCAAATGGTAGGTACCAAAGACCCAAAAAAAAAAGAAAAAAAAAAGTGTGTGAAAATTGACTCATCTACTCTTTCTATAATTGCAGCCCCCATTGGATCAAATCAAAGCAATATGGGTGGACTTCCACTTCAATTCTATGGCCAAATGGGTGCAGGTCAACTTACATTTGCAAGCGAACAGATGGGAAATGAAATTTCAGTGATAAGTGATTTCCTCGATTCATTAGGATCTGGCACAGATCAAACCATGTATAACAGTAACAACAACACGAGCACGCCTGCCACTGCACCCACCACCACTGTCAACACAACTGAACGATTCTTTCTGACGGCTGCAGATCCTTCCGATGGCAAATTAGAGGATCGCCTCACCGAAGTGATAAATGCCAAATACGAGGCCGGTTTCTTGAAGCCCTACAACTACGTAAATGGTTACGCTCGATTGCAGAAATACATGGACAACAACATGTCGGCTTCCAGTAGACAGCGTATTTTGAATGTGATGGGCACGTTTCGTCCTGCATTCAGATCTGTGGCTCAGTCATTGACCGATATCGATCTGATTCTTGTGGAAGAGGCATTTGAGCGTTTGTTGCTGGATTATGATCGTGTATTCAGTTCAATGGGTATACCAGCTTGTTTATGGAGACGTACTGGTGAGATATACAAGGGAAACAAGGAGTTTGCTGCGCTGGTGAATGTGCCAATCGAAAACCTGAGAGAAGGAAGATTGTGCATCTACGAACTCATGGCAGAGGAATCAGCTGTCAATTATTGGGAGAAATATGGAAACATTGCTTTTGATCCTGGACAAAAGGCCGTGTTGACCTCCTGCTTGCTTAGAAGTCCAAATCCCGAGAATACAAGTGTCATCTCATGCTGCTTTTCTTTTACTATTCGACGTGATAAATACAACATTCCTGTAAGTAAGGCGCTGATGGAGTGCATTTGATGAACCTGACTAACACCACAGCAAATAGACTGTCATTGTAGGGAACTTTTTGCCCATTCAACTACAATAATCTCACATCTTACTATCACTTTGTTTCTATCCCCTTTTCCTATCAGTAATAATAATAATGTACTTTTTTTTCCTCCTCAAAATTATGTAATTTCATGGTGTGATGTGAGCAGATCCCCCTCAGCCAAGGGTCTCGGCCGTGGAGGGCTCCTCCTTATCCAGTGACTCAGCATTTCCAATTCAGAAAGAGTTTCATGTTTATCTTTACATATATCACTAATTGAATAGGTGGCTGTACTCTACTACAATCTCTAGCTTTCCATAAAAGCCTTTTCTGCTACTACATACTGATCTCTCGTCTTGAATAAACGTTTGCATGATGCAATATTGGAAGGCAATGTCATAAACATCCAAGCGGCAATTGGCATGCTAACATAGTCAAAATAGTTTTTCCATGTGCGAGTTTCCTCCTTTGTCTTTTTAAAAAACTCAATGTCGATAAATCGATGCAGGTTTTCGTATATGCCCAGTGTACCAAACAGAGGAAGCGGCAAGAACAAGGTGGTAAATTTCAGCACATTCCAAACCCCAAGATAGAAGCTGGAGACCAATACAGGATTAACATTCGGGTCCAAGTATGGCCCATAGCCTTCAGGAGGATAAAAGACGAATTGCATCAAAGGAACAGCAAAGAACATGAGCCACCCAGATGTCACTGGCACAAAATGAGTCTCCAATACCTTGAGCACAATGACAATCCTATCAAACCAGAATGTAGTGCATTCATTTTCGTCCAGCTTGGCATGGGATTGGGTGGGTGGTTTGCCTCCTACCCCGTTAGCATCCACACAGTAAGTAGGTAAATTGAGTGCACTGCGCAAAGTGTAGGAAACATCAGCAACGCCGTTGTAATGGCGCTTTGCTTGCACAAAGCGGGCCCTGAGGTTATCAATGTATCCTTCTGTTTCTACGTTGGTGAGGTTGATGGGTACAAAAATAGGTGCCATACGAGCTTGTCCTTCGGTCTTGAAAAGACATTTCAATGTCATATGCATGTCTTCTCCAACGGCATCAGCATCCGTATCCCAATAGCCTATTTGATCAGCCAATTTCCAGCTAATACTGTATGTGGAACAAGGAAATCCAATGCCTCTACTGCTGCTTAGATTGGCGAGAATCATGGATGACCATGTAATGTCTGTCACTCGAACAGCAGCTGGTACCTTGAAACAGTTTCTTCCAAAAAAAATGGGTGGAGCAAATACTCTGTAGTAGGGGTGTTGAGAGCGACTGAATGCCTTTTCAACCTATGAGTTTGGCTATGAGTAACTAGTAGACAGTACGCTCGTATATTGACCTACGACATACCTCTGATACATATAACTCAGGCACATGAGAATCCGAATCACAGATAGTGATGATGATTCTGCTCTTGTCGATTCCGTTTGCAATCATTTCGGCTGTACCTTTACGAGCGCCATAGCTAATATTAGAGCCTTTGCCTCTTGCTTCGCCAGGAAGATCTGAAGGATGGTTGGTAATAACAAATTGAAGAAATTTGTCTTTAAAGTGCTCTTTCAGGTTTTCAGACTTGGTTCTGTGATAGGTTTCAGACGATTCCATGGCAAGAATAATGACATAGTTCGTGCATGCTTTCCTATTGAAAACAGTTGGTAAGCCACTGCTCTCCTTTTGAGCAACACACTCTGTACTTACTTGTGGATGGCGATACGTCCAATAGTATCTCTCACCAATGCCTCAGGTTCAGCATAGTTAGGTATCACGAAAGCATGTACCAAGAAATCACTGTCGTAGGTATTGACCAAAGAAGATTCCATGTCTGTCAAGTCACTGTCAGTAGCTAAGGCATAGTTTGATTTCTCGTCGTCGTCTTGGCTCTTTAATCTGGCGTTGTATTCATTGATGGTCTTCTTTATGCTTTGAGCTGTCATGTAGAATTTTGCTAAATGGTTAAGCTGGGTGCCTAAAAAGATGAGGAAATAGCCAAATATGCAGAGGATCCAGAAACGAGGCAAGAAGATGGGACCCAGAGGCATCAGCAAAAAGGAGCCAATACAGATGATGGGAGCTATAAACTCAAAGGGATCGTCAGCGAATTGCACCATGTTTGAATACAAGATATGCTAAAGCGAAAGAAGGGCAGGTGTTGGGATCTGGGAGGTTTACTTTAAAAGGGATTGACACCTAAACATCGGGCTTATCCCTTCTGGTAGGGTGCACATGTGCCGCATTGATACGTTTATCTATCTTTGATTCAGTCGCTAAACAGTAGTATTGTGGTCTGTGTGTATATTCTATATGCTATCATCTAGCGTATGAGCTATTGCACAGGTTATTGCTATATCCACACTCTTTGGGTGCTACCTACCTGTCAAACTCTATACCAAGAATTGCTGCTTCAACTAAGCGAGAATTAAGCCAATGGCCAAACTCTAAATTGACATGTCTTACATTAATCGAACCATATTCCAGCAGCAATTTATCTCTTTGTCTGGTTGTGTTTCATGACATGGAGATTAATGCCTCGAGCTGTCTCTTTTTTCAGATCGCCGAAAATAAAAGCTTAATACATGAAAGGTTTTTCAGGTGCACTCTCACTTTAGTGGATCAAACACTAATAAATTGAGTGGCAAGTTTTAATGAGGCCATAAACTTTTTGTTCGTGTTGTTGATTGGCTTGAGTGAAAACTCAAGACAATATCATAGCTAATTAGTATGTGAACAGTGCTAACAAAAAGCTTCAGTGAGCACGCATTCTTATTATTACTATTACTTTAGGAATATATACGTATACACAAGCAACTGGTATCTAAGCAGCCTAAAAAACGTCTTTTTCTCTGTAGAAATTGCTAGCATCTTCACACTTGGTTGTAACAAATTTGCCCGATTTTACCATATCGTAGGAAGGGTCTGCAAGCAGGACGATAAATGTTATTTGAGTCTGCTGGATCCAAATGCTTAACATAGTGATAAACTCGACAGCTCATAGGTTTCTCGAGCTTACTGCAAAGATAGGATAGTTATCTCGCCCTTTTTTTTTAAGTGTGTTGAATTCATCAAGTCATGAACAAGTTGATCACTGGCTCTCAACTTGTCTCCCATGCCGATATGCCCAGATTCTTATTAGCTGATACAATGGTCACTGTATGTCCTTCGACATAAATTACGTATACACGCAATCGTTTGTTTCCTCAATGCTCTTCGGATCCGGCCGCTCATCAAGCTTTTTCTTTTTTGGAGTATTAAAGAAATCTGTCGTTGTGTATGAGCTTTGAAGGTTTTTGAAATCCAAGCGCTTTGATTTAGACTGTTTTACATGTTTGGCAATGTTGTTCTTGCACAGAATACTGGAAATGCTAAAAACTATGTAAAACTTCTCGGAAAGCACCTTGTTCTGAACAAACGATAGCTTACCAACCAAATGATATTACAATGTTTTTGCTCGGTATCGAAGTTCAGAGTTGTCATTGAGTTGTCATTGAGTTGTCATTGAGTTGTCGCATCAGTAATGCATTTTGTACGGGACTGGTGCAGCAGATACTGTGGTACAGTAGTACTCCTTGACGAATCTTAGTGCTCCCGGGTTTATTCGCAAGCGTACATACCAAACTGCGTTTGGGCTCCAAGAGAAGTACAAGTGGTAGGGTATCCATTTGTTTATAGCTCTCAAGAACAAAATGTAAAGTTTACATTGGAAATTAGAGCCTGTATTCTTTTCTAAGACTGTTTCATAAATGTCACCTTCTTTTTATCACTATGCTTATGAATAGCAAGTTTGTGGTCCATCAATTGTGCAAATATGTCCATTTTCAGGGCAAAATGGCAATATAAAATCAAGTCGATCATCGCACTCTCTGCTGGGACTTTACAAAGCAGAAGATGAAATGGCTGTATTTGTCATCATACTGCTATTTGGCGGCCTACGCAAACATAGGGCCATCTGCAATATCAAAACATTGCTGCCTGTACTACAACACTACCGCATCAGCTTGTCTACAATTCATTATCTATGGAGATGGCATGTGTTACTGCTTTGATTTGCTCCGATGATTGTATTTTGTGCTTGACATTTGGCTCTTGGCTATGGATTGAATCTGCACATAGCCATTGTGTACTCCCCTTGCCAGTCAAATGAACATTTATATTCAATTTGCCCAGAACAGGATCAGTTCCATTTTACCACACTTCCGTTTAGTGTAACTGTAATACGAATGACTGGCTTCCTCTTTTTCTTTTTTTGTTCCATTCGACAATTATGATTCGAGGTTTCTCATGTTCTACAATCTGACCCTCTTCAATTTGCCTCTCTTTTCTACACAATTCCTACTAAAAATCATAAACGAGAAAATAGTTCATGAATGACATTGATAACTCGTTTGGAGAGCAGCAAAAGCTGGAGGATGCTGTCAACTTCAAGGCAATGATCATTCAGCTATGTATTAATTTATTCTTCGCCGTATCAGTCCTGATTCTATTCAGTTGGTTGAGGCCGAGACATGCCTTTATTTACGCACCCAAGACAAAATTGTCCAAATCAGAGTAAGTCACCATAGCAACATACGAGCCACCGACCACTGGCTTAATTTTTAAATGGTATAGTCTAAGAAGGCCTACAAGGCTGGGCCCAGGATGGTTTGATTGGATAAAACCTGTATTCAAAGTCAAAGATGATGCTCTACTGCAGAACATTGGGTTTGATGGATTTGTTTTTATCTACTTTACGAGGATGCTTAGACAACTGATCATCGTACTGACACTCATATCCATGTTTGTGTTTCTTCCAGTCAATATTTTAGCAACATACAAAACCGGGTAAAGTGCAACTTGAGATATAGCAAATTAGGCTCATGTTTACTAACTGTAAATTCGCCACTTGTTACACCAACATGTAGTGATTGGCCACCAGCCCCCGGTTTAGACTTTATGTCAATTTCAGCAATGAATTATCAGTACGGAAAAGAGAGCAAAAAGACAAATACACTTTGGTATTGGTCGCCCACGATTGCAACTTGGTTTTTCTCGGCCATTGTCATCTCGCAACTATGCAGATCATCTGAACTCTTCCTCCAATTTCGTCGAAAATATTACACACAACAGGAGGCCAAAGTGAAATCGCAGCTTTCTTCCATGTCAGCAACTGAAGTATTGCAATATCAAAAAGACGATTTGATCCGCAGAACACTGCTCGTTCATTTTAGCTCCTTGTCAAAAGCGCCTCCTCGAAGATCCAATAGTAATGTGATTTACACCCCTAACGTGGAAATGAAAAAGGTCATTGAAGCTACCTCAGAGTCACCTTGTCAACAAGTCCTTACTGGAAAATACAACACTCGGCTTTATTTACTTGTCAACGACTACAATCGCATCATCAAATCCTTGGAGCAAGTAATGAACCGCTACATGTCTCAAATCAAACAAGAGCAGTTTAAACACAACAATCTTGATTCAGGTACAATATTTGAGACAAGTCTAAATGAGTAAAATATCGTCTAACGCACACTATGAATCTATAGAGCAAGTGGAGATGGCGATTTCTAGATTGAAGAGGCCCATGATTCGGCTCAATTGGAAATCGAAAAAGATTGACGCTATTGATTATTACACAGAACGCGCACTCTCGTTAGATACAGCTATAAAACGAAGTAGATCAAAATTACAAAACTGCAACTATGGATGGGCTGTGTATCCCAGTGTATCGGCAGCACACAAAGCTTTTATCACTATGCAAGAAAACATGACACAACAGCGCAAAATTGGAGCAAATGTGAATACTCGGCAATGCGTTAAATTACGGCTAGCCCCACAGCCAGAAGATATTATCTGGCCCAACATGAACATCGAGCGGCACGCTGCAGAGTTGAAGCAATGGTTTGGATACGGCCTCTTCTTTTCTATCCTCTTTGTCTGGGGAATTCCTATAGCTTTTCTGGCTGTCAGTTCAAACCTGATAAACTTTATTCGCTTGTTCAAAGAATCCAACGAAATCATCAAACAACATCAACTACTTATGGGTTTGATTCAATCCTATCTCACGCCGCTGTTGATGGTTCTTTTCCATGTGGGATTGCCTGAACTTCTTGGACTGGTGTCTCGACAACAAGCATACAAAACCAATACAGTTGTAGATCAAAAAATACTATGGAAACTTTACATGTTCTTTGTAGTCAACAATTTGGTGGTCTTCACGCTAGTCAACATTATGCTCGGCATCGTAGGTCAAATCACTGCATTGACATTGGTTGGTACTCTCCAAAGTAAAAACTTTTCTGATTACATTGTGCAAATCGCAAAGAACATGTCTGATGTCTCGTCATTTTGGATCAACTATGTCTGTTTGCGTTCGGTCGGTGTTGTGTTTGATTTGCTCCAAGTGGCACCGTTGTTCTTTATTGTCATGCTACCGAATCGTTATGCGGGAAGCTACAGATACACGCCCCGTCAGTTGGATAATCTGATAGGATCTCCTCCTCCTTTCCAGTACGCCAAGAACTATGGACTCATTATCTCTTTTTTCACTGCTGCTCTGGTTTACTCAGTTACTGCTCCTATTGTATTACCGTTTGCTTTGATCTATTTTGGATTAGCTACTACTATCTTCAAATACAAGCTGATGTATATCTATGTTACGAAAACCGAAACCCACGGAAGAATATGGCCTCTGTTGTATCGTATCGTCATGCTATCTCTGATTGTTTTTCAAGCTATGATGATCTTGATATTAAGCTTGAAGGCTGGCCTGTATCAGATATATTCACTTATTCCGCTACCTGTCATTACATTAATCATTGGCTTGCTGTATCTGAGGCGTTTGAAAAGAAATAGCAAGCTCAAGACTTGGGTGGATCTCAATACCAGCGTAGATCAGCCAGCAAGGACAGAACAGCCGTCACCGGATGAAGGCGTCGAACTTGATGTAATGGAATCACAAGGCAGTACAGACGCCACCTCAGAAAGTATGATTGCCCGCGATGCCCAGCTTATTGGCAGTATTTATCTGGACCCTTGCATATATGAACCGTTATGGAAGCCAATGATCTACGATGATATCAAACAAATTGTTCCTTTGGTATACAAAGGCCATCAACAACAAGACCGCATCATCAAGACTCTGTACAGCTCTGAAGATAGCTCTCAAATCATGGACAGTATTACTCCTCCAGTACAAACGCCAACCTCAGAAACTGCAACTTCAACTACGAAATTGGTATCAACGCTAAACGTTCAAGTCAGTGAAAAGCAGCTTCAAATGCAAAATATGGAATACCATCCACAGTCTCCACCATCCATCAATCCAGACGTGATGCCATTTTATTATCAGGAAAGCGAGGATCTAGGTGTTGGAAGTAGCTCCAGCAATTACTTTGTTACTAGTCATCCTCACCCATTCACAGACGAAATGAATACAGTAACACCTACTGCACCTACTTTAGAAGAGATGTTGAGAGACGATCATGAGGATGGCATAATGGATGTGGATGCAACTTCTCCTTCTCCTTCTTCTCCTATATTTATACCCATTCCACCACCTACCTATGCTGATGTTGTTTTGCCTCGTGTGAATGTAATCAAAACTGTAACAAGACAAATGCAGCAAAGAAGACATTCCACTTGAGTTGCGCTAAGTGAAGCAAGCTATCACAGCCAACAATATACCCTAACCATGATGATAACGCTTTATCCTAATTATTTATTTTGATACATGATTGAATAAACATCAATGCAAAACTACGCGTAGGTTAATTCTGTAAGATCATATGAGTTGTTATACAATGAATGTACTCGCATCATGGCACTAGTCGTTTATACAATTATAGCGATGTCATTACTAATCATCGAGCTTATCGAAATGCCTAATATCGCTTGCTATTTGACTCAGTAACAATCAAAGTTTAATTGACTCATTATTCGATATCTTCTGTGGAATACTTCCACATTTTAATCAGCATTTCGACTAGTCTATCTGGCTACCAAAATTGGATATAAACTATGTATATTTGTACTATATAAAGGATATAAACTTCAGATAATACACTAAGTACTACAAGGTTTATACTATGTAAGATAAAGGCTATAGATGGCACCATAAACATGGATGGGGTAATATACTTATACTTGTATTTCGACATCGGCTATGGATGCTTGCTATCTTTAGACAAGTGCCAACGTTGATGCGATACTAGCTGCAGATACATTATGTACTATAGACTTGTAAAATATATGCTATTATGTTATTGACATGCATACGACATGCTACATAGACATATCATATATCCAGATATATGCTAAGATGTGTACTTAACGATATACACTCAGACATGTACTATTGA
>DF836541.1:0-12712 GCA_000950595.1 Mucor ambiguus
ACTTCAAAATAGAATGGGACGCAAAAAGATCAAGATTCAACCAATTCAGGATGAGCGAAACAAGCAGGTAATCTAAATAATGCATCATTATAATATTTCAACTAAAACAAAGTACTGGCAAGATTACGTTCCTGAAACGCAAACATGGCTTGATGAAAAAGGCTTACGAACTCAGTGTCTTATGTAATTGTGAAATTGCATTATTGATTTTCAATACCAGTGGCAACTTGATACAATATTCCAGCAGCGATATCGACCAAATTATGCTGAAATATACAGAGGTATATCGTATCGTACGGCAATGCATTGATAAATCTAACGGCCTCTTAGTACACTGATCTCCATGAAACCAAATCAAACTTAGACGTAATATATTCCTGCTGATAGATTAATGAAACTGATATATTGAGATATTGCTTGTAGTTTATCAGTAATGAAGATGACTGGGAAGAAGGAGATGAAGCGATAGAACACGAGCCAGAGACACACAATGAAAAGGATCAGAGAGTTAAGAAAAACACACCTCCTGCTCCTCTTCTCATCCCCCGCGCTCCAGTTGTGATGACACAGCAAGAGTTGCCCCGTCAAGAAGAACAACCAAATCAGCCATTGCAGCTTGCACCTGACTCTTCTTTAGCGACGCTACCTTTTAGAACACATGGACATCCTTCCTATAGATATGTCCCCCAAAATCCGTCATTTTCGGAATATGGCTATGAGCTCTTTTATGCTATGAATCCAAATTTTGTGCCTCATGTAAGTACGTTTTTTTTTTGTTCATGCCGATCAAAGTGTTAATATTCGAGTGAATGCAGAGTCAGTTTCCACATCAGAGGTATAGCAGTGTACCTACAGTGCTACCACCGCAAGCACCACAAGCACCTCAGGCACTACCAGCACCACTAGTACCACCGGCACCACTAGTACCAACGCCACCAATACCACAACCACAGCCATACTCTCTTTGCTATCCACCTGGAGTGAATGAATACATGACTACACCTATGCCCAATAACAATCCAATGCCATATCATCAGCAAGCACAAGGCTATTTAGCATCAGAACTACCACAGCAGCAAGGTCAAATGTCTACACCAACACCGCCGCAAGAACAACCGTTACAAACCACAAGTAAAAAACCTCCCAGCTTGCGAGTAAAGATTCCTATCAGCGACGGTTCTTTAGAAGCACAAGATAAGCCATCAGATCAACATCCGTACTCATATCAGCCACCATCAGCATCATTCCCACCGCCTTCTGCTCTGCCATCTCATTTCGCTTACAATTTACCATCGCCATCTACATTTTACCCAGAATTTTATACGCACCACACCGAGATACCGAGCCCCTTATATTTTGTAGCTACACCATTAGCTGGTACATCGTTTAATTGGCCCTCAAGAAATTCGTCCATGAGTGGGCCATCACCATCACCAGGAGTGTCAGGAACAGGAGGAGGTGCGGATTACAAATCATCACCATTGGCTAAAAAGTAAGTGTATGCTTTAGCTAAATTTTCAATTGTCATTATTCATCCGTTCATGTAGAGATGATATCAGGGCACCAGTAGCCAAGAGAAGTTACGGCTGCATATCTAGTAGTAATGAAGCAAGAGAACCCAAAAAATTCAAATTGGAAGAGTAGCTTTCAGTATTTGCCCTAAGTAATAAACTTTTCGCACTTGAAGCGCTGTAGGTTTCATTATCTATGAGAATAAGGAGCAAGTATGATCGACAGTGTATGGGGGAGTAGGTGTGGTGCTATTTCGAGTTTAATGACATTATCGACACTGCAGTCATTTCGTTGTTGTTTGATTGCAATATTGAATCAGTTAGTGCTATCAGGTTCCTAAATTAATGAGTATCTCCTTGAATCGAAACACTCTAGAAAAATTGCACAACATGGTGCCATTCATCCAGAAAGTAGGTTGTTGGACCACTTGGTGACACTTGGATATTGCAATCCAGGATTTCACATAGAGTCAAACAAATCCACACAAGCAAAATATGACGCACTACAAAAGCCAACCTCGAAATAGATACATTGCGTCCTTGCAAACAGAATAGCGCATTTGTATGTCCAGCATCTTATCTTATTTCATTGTTTTTGGCCGCTGACATCCTCTAAACATCGTTGCATATTGCCTAGGTTATTGCGAGCCGTTTGGACGAATGCTTAGTCTTCAAAAATATGTGATCCAAAAGTAATAAACAGTGCAAGAGATGTCAGCAGAAAAATGCAACTTGATGATGATGTTGGGCTAAAACACATGTGCCGTGACTCTGGAGCGGTCTACCTGACAGAATGGAAAACCAGCAATCGTACCATTTGATTTGTCTCCGGAGCATGTGCCAGTAGTATACCTTCAGTGAAATTTAACCTTAACGGCGGCGTATCAAAACCAAGACTCTGATCTTGCCAATTCATTCATTGGCGATCAATTTCACTACTATAAACTACTACCAGTGCTCTACCGTTGGGTTCGGATAAATGACACAGACATTGATTTAGTCAATAGATGGTGCTGTATGGTGCTTGGGCTACAGAATTACATAAAGCATGAAATGTTGCTGAGCAATCACCTTTGATCCGTACGACCCACATCAAGCAAACTCTAAAGCTTAATAAAGCACATTATATTTACGAAAATGTTTAAGCTCCTGGATCTAAATGATTCCCACTTATGTGCTGAATGCTTATCAGAAACATGCAATAATTTGGAGTTACGTATGTATGCCCTGGAGAACGCAATTGTCCATTGGATTGGCTTTTTGAATCTGATTCTGTACCTTTGAGGTAGAAGGATAGGCATGCTACTCTTTCACTACAATGCGTCCACAACTGCATCTACCTTTAAGCTCAAGTGTCACTGCAACATACGGTAGCGCCTCCATCTACAACGATTAGCCAAGGGTATACTACTATAGACATTTGTATTTGAATCTCCATAAACATCGATGGACTTTTTTGTGTCTCACTGACCACCAATATTTATCACGCCACAGAAACATAGAATTAACCGATTAAAAAATAAATCGTATATAAAGAAACAGGCACTGACAAGACCCCTTCTTTTTCTCCCTCTCTTTTCTTTTTTAGAACCGAATCCAAAATATATTCCTTACATTAATACAAGATGACTTCTTCCATGTCCTCCAAGTACGCTATCTACCAAAGCGACAATGCCATTGTAAGTATCATGATCGACACATGTTACACCAACATCAACATGCTCAACTAACATACGGTTTACCATAGCGCGCCAAGGGTCCTATTGGTGATGATGCTCCCATGCGTTTGAGAATGGAAGCCTATGTCAAGGATCTTCAAAGACGTATTTGTGAAGGTATTGAGGAAGTTGATGGTAAGGGTAAATTCATCCGCGATGTCTGGCAAAGACCTGAATTTGGTGGTGAGGGTATTACCTGTGTCATGCCCGGCGGTGATGTGATGGAGAAGGCTGGTGCCGCTGTCTCTGTCGTCTACTCTGAGCTCTCTCCTGAAGCCATCCGTCAAATGCGTGAAGACCGTGGTAAGGATATCGACTGTGAAGGTACTGTTCCTTTTTTTGTCACTGGTATTTCTCTTGTCATGCATGCCAAGAATCCCAATGCTCCTACTGTTCATTTGAATTATCGCTACTTTGAAGTCATGAACCCTGATGGTACTCCCAAGTTCTGGTGGTTTGGTGGTGGAGCTGATTTGACCCCTGTCTACCTCTACGAGGAAGATGCCGTCTTTTTCCATCAAATCTACAAGGAGGGATGTGATAAGTTTGACAAGGCATACTACCCTGAAATGAAGAAGGCGTGCGACAAGTACTTTTTGAATGCTCATCGTGGTGAGGAACGTGGTATTGGTGGTGTCATCTTTGATGATTTCAACTCTAAGCCTGCTGAAGAAATCTTCCCCTTTGTCAAGGAGCTCGGTAACCGTTTCTTGCCCTCTTACGTCCCTCTTTTGCAAAAGCGTAAGGATATGCCTTTCACGGATGAAATGGTTCACTGGCAACAAATTCGTCGTGGTCGTTATGTTGAATTCAACTTGATTTGGGATCGCGGTACCAAGTTTGGTCTTGCTACTCCCTGTGCTCGTGTCGAAGCTATCATGATGACTATGCCTCTTACTGCTCGTTGGGAATACATGTATGAACCCAAGGAAGGTTCAAGAGAAGCTGCTCTCGTCGAAGTCTTGAAAAACCCTAGAGATTGGATTCCCCTCAACTAGATTGCTACTTTGGCCTGTAATTTTTTAATCCCATAATTTTTGTACATTTAATAAACCCTCTTGCATTGATCATTTTATCTTGATACGGGGCTTTAATCGAGCAGTAATTTTGATCCGTCAAATTCGGACCAGCTGCAACCTCTGGGGGGACATCTTGTAGTTCTTGGAGTATCATGAACTAACGTCATTGACAAGTCGAAATAAACAATTAGTAGATGTGCTAAAACCAGTTGCGAATCTCTGAATAATGTGTCTAACCATGCTTCAATTCTGATGGGCGACATGTAGCCTATTGATTTAAGGTATGTCCATGATAAAAGACTCAGATCTCTCGTTTCTGTATCCAAGACTATGAATCTAAATGTACTCGATCTACAGTCAATCTATGCACTAGTTACTGTTCACTTGGCACTAAAATCAAGTATTTTTATGTTCAACAGCAAATAACATCGTTTTCATTTGCATCGTCATACTGGGAGTGCTTGTTAAACTTCATTCGAGCTTTTATACTGACGATTTCACCAAAGCGGGCCTTTCAGAAACCAGCAGTCTGCTAAGGACTGAACAAGACGCATACTAACTATTCTTTTTGTCCTAGAGGATGATCTGGTATAAACCTTTAGTCCTATCCTAGTGGACGCAGTACCCACGATACAAATCTTATTTGGTACCCTTTGTATTTTATACCCCTTGTAGATCATTTGGATCTAAGGAAGGGGGAGATTTAGGACAGAGCAGCCAGATTTATCCACAAGATGACATTGATCATCGTACACTATACTATCTGCTGCAAAAAAAGCATTGTTTGCAGCATAGTATATACTAATATACTGCTGATTTAGCGAGCAAGCCTACCAATTCGGTTGACTAATCGATCCTTTTTACATCCAAAGAAGTTTAATGAAACTATTGACTTTTTTCATGTGATAAAGCGGCTTTTATTTATTTCTTATCATTATCAAACTGAAGAAATCTAAAGAATTGCATATTCAAAGCGAGAGTAGGAAATTGTCATTTCTAGACAGATTTACGTATACACGCTATTTTTGCAGATTAGTTGATTAGTCGACCAAAATCGGGAGACCTGACCGCTAGAGTAGCAAAAAATTGGGCAAGCTATAAAGGAGAGGCAACCGTTTCAATCAGCGGCAAGTGTTGTGGTACTAGGAAGACCATTGATAATAGCATGATCTTCGTCCTCTTCTCTTCTGACCTCATTCAACTGCCGAACATGCGACAGTAAAAATATTGGGTGATGATACTGTATTTGTCCAAATACACTTTCTCCCCTTTTATTTTTCCCTTTCAACCGACTCTTTGATACAGAAAGATGGCAACTCTAGCAAACTCATCAGCAAAGCAGCATTGGAGCTATTTCCTAAATGGTCTTGAACAAGCATCACAATGGCCCAAGACATTCATCTCCTTTTACACGTAATAACTCGACAAACTCGGACCCATTGATGATCGAAATGAACTAAAGTCTTTTTTGTCTACTACTGCGAATAGATCCTCAAGCATCCAAAAAGCCATGCTGACCACATTTCTATTAAATGGCGTTGTCTTTCTAGGTGGTCAAGTATTTCTGGAGACATTCTATCCTACTTCAAAGTTGCTAGGATGTTCCTATGTTGTAAGTTTCATAAAGAGAAGAGATGCAAACAATGCCGAATTGACCGAGATAATTTAACAGAGTTTGTTGGGCGTTCCAATGTACTTCGTATTGCTCGGTATCAATGGCAAGTTCTTTGGTAGAGTAGCTGAAAAAGCATATCAAATCCAAGCGAAGCAAACCAAGCAAAATGTACCTACATCAACGACAACTGTTTCAAGTTTGGCTTCAACTATTTTGACAACCATTCTATACGTCAATTGCGGCATCGTTGCAACTCTCTTGTCCAAAATACCTCATGTAGGTCGCTTGCTGTCATTCCTGATGAACTGCATTATTCTGTCTTATTACTGTTTCGAGTAACGTATATCTGCCATGGACGAGCTTGTTTGTGTTTCAATATGTGCTTATCATCAGCTTGTAGATATCAATGGGTGTATAAAGGTTGGAACATTGAAAAGCGTTTATCGTATATGGAGAAGCATTGGTCTTTCTTTTTAGGATTCGGTAAGTGTGGTTCTGGATCATCAGAGAGACCGCGATGATGGTTTAGTTAACCAAACAATCATGGTAGGATTTCCCGGAACAATCTTTACCTTTTTCCTGTCCTTCCTCCGTTCTGGCGCCGTATTTGCTCTTATCTACCCCTGTGTAAGCCTAATTAAACAGCATGAATCAAGCTAGAATACTAATATGCGCGCACACGCAGTTCATTATCATGGCCATGATGGCCGCACCCAAGGCAACTACGCCCTACAGTCAAACCATGGCATCAGGAGCGGATGCTCAATCAGAATGGACATTGCCTAACAGCATTCCCATCTTTTACCCTGTTAGAAAATTAAACGACGGTGTGATTTTACTTGTTCGTTTGGTAGGTGGTGTCCATGCAGACTCCATTGTCAGCGAAAAGAAGAATGCTAGTATCAAACAAGAATAAGCTGTATTTATTTTTAATAAATTTGGACGATTTCCTTCTATCAATGTGTATATATATGTTTATAGGTGTGTTTGGTTTGCTATGACTCCATCTATTTGGCAGACTTCTTTCTCTTTTTTGCTTGGTGCAAGTCCTCAACAGCCTTGGAGTTGGATGATCCAGGTAACAGTTCATGGGCTAAAAATACAAAGAGTTAATGAAAGCTACACAAAACAGACGCAGGCACACTTACTCTCATTCTTCATCAAACGTTCTACCAGATCAGAAACAACACCACCGGTCAAAAACTTCATCGAGACACCAGCAGGCAGAATAGGCTGCTTCATCAAGTGATTCAGCTTGTTTCTCAAGCTCTGTGCCTTCACCTTGCCCTTGTGGAGATCTTCTGCCGATTTCTGATAGCCCTTGCCCTGCATAGTATCTTCGTCAAAATCAACGTCCATTTCCTTGGCCATGTTACGCATCCAATTCACTTCATGTGTTTGCTTTGATTCTTGATGCTGGATAGAGTCAATTTCAGCAGCCAACTTGACACGTTCTGTCATGGCTCTCAAAATGTTCAAGTCGACAGGGAAGGTGGGGTAGTCCTTGTTCTTGCGCAATGTCTGACACAGCTTTTGATAAATCTTCATCTCCTCAGGACCACAGAGCAATAGGGAAACACCATCACGGTTGGCACGAGCTGTACGACCACTACGATGAACATAGATCTCACCAGAACGAGGTAATTGGTAGTGGATGACATGATCTACAAGAGGAATATCCAGACCACGAGCAGCGACATCAGAAGCCACCAACACAGCCTTGGGATTGGCCTTGAATCTGTCCAAACTCTTGAGACGTTGCTTTTGTTGCATTTGAGCGTGCAATCCCAACACCTCCACTTTCAGCAGCTTGAAGATGGGCACCAAGCGACGAATCGCGTCGATAGAGTTGACAAAGAGAATAGTACGTCCAGGATAGCGAGTGACAAAGTAATATACATACAAATCCTTGTCTGTGTTGACGCAATCAATCTTGGCTTCCAGCAAACGAGAGGCGACCACATTCTCTGAAGTCATATCGACAAGTGCAGGATCCTCATCAGCGAATTCAATGCGACGCAACAAGTCCTCCATGGTGTTGGTGGACTTGACAGGCAGCTTCTTCTTTTTAGCCTTGACATTGAATCGAAGGTCTTTGCTGAGCGTAGCGGTATAAATGAATGTTTGATGCTTGCCTAGATCCTGGGGTAATGTCTTTTTGGTGGTGCCTTCGTCGATTTCCTCAGGCCATTCGGTGGTATCTTGACGCTTACTCGACAGTGCATTGAGCAAACTCGTCAGTTCTTCAAAATGGCCCTTTTCAAGCATACGATCAGCTTCATCCAAGACCAAGAACTTAATGTGTTTCAGCATATCCATGTATTCAGGGTTGTTTGAAAAGATCTCCCACAGACGGCCAGGTGTAGCCACAATAATGTCAGGCTTTTGCTTGACTAAACGCTCTTGCTTCTGAATAGACATACCACCCACAATAGCCACCACACGCACATTGCTAAAAGCAGACATTTTGTCAATGTGATCACGGACTTGAATGGCCAGTTCTCTGGTGGGAGTTAAAATTAAACCAGCAAGACCTTCACGGGCAGGATGTGTAGCCAGGTAGTTGATGATGGGGATACCAAACGCAAGTGTCTTACCAGAACCAGTTTCAGCAGAACCAATGATGTCACGACCTTCCATGGCTAAGGGCAGAGAGTTCTTCTGGATAGGTGTAGGTGCAGTAAAATTATTGTACTTGAGCGCATTCACTACAGACTCGCATAAGTTCAGATCTTTCCAAGCAGACACATCCACACTTTGATCTACATCTTCCACTGTAGGGCGAGGCTTCTTGGCTTTGGGATCCTCTTTTACTGGTTCCTCAGGTTGGTCTACCTCTAACTCTGCTTCGGCAGCTTTTCTCTTGGCAGCTAATCGTTCACGCTTGTTCAATGGCTTGTCCTCGTCTTTGACAGCAGCTGTAGGTGCCTTGGCCTGTTGCGCTTCCAACTTTTCTACTTGGCTCTGCAGCTTTTCTAGCTCCTTCTTCTTCTTTTCGAGCAACTTTTGGGCCTTGGTCTTTTTCTCAACCACCTTGACATCTTTCACTTCAGTAATGGATGGGTCATCCATACCCTCGTCCTCGTCCTCCTCATCGGCTTTGTCCTCATTTGCATTGACTTTGCCCTTGTTGTCGTCTGCCTTTGCCTTGGCTGCCTCCTCTTCGTCAAATGTATCGACATCGTAAAATGTGCCTGTCTCTTCTACGCTGAGAGGAGCAGTAGGTTGAGCCTTCTTTCCGCTCTTGCGATTCTGCTTCTTGGCTCTCTACACACCCATAAATTCAGATTAGCACAAGACCCTGGAAATCCAACCTGTCATTTGATGAACAAACCTTAAATTTGGCGACTTTGCCGCTCACCTCATCACCTTCGTATTCTACTTCGACATCACTGATTTCCTCCAAACACAAGAATCCTCCAGCATCGTCGCCCATAAACATATCAGTGCCAGAAGCTTCGTTCCAGTCCCAGGTATCAATGTTGCCGAGATCCTCATATTCAATCACGCCATCCACACCTTCCTCCAGCTTGTCAGTCTTTTTGGAAGCATTGGCAGTCTTTTTGTTGCCTGATTTCTTGTTGATGGGTTTCTTGTTCACCTTGCTGGGCGCTTTGGTGCTGTTGCTCTTTTGTGTTGCTTTGGCCATGGTCAATTGTAAAGCAAATCAATCGAAAATGAAAGAAAAAAAGGCTGTATTAAAAAATTTTCCAGTTTTAAAACTCTCCACTGTCACCCTTTTTGTTGATTTATGCATTTGGAAGAACGATTGGTGGCTCAATTTGTTGATCTGGATCACGAGCCATCATTCATCTTGGTTCTTGAAAGGGAAACATGTCATTCAGCATGTTGGTATATTACACAGTATCAGTTAAATGCCTTGTTGAGAGACTGTTGTCTTGATATTGCCCGTCTAATATGGCACTCGTTCTAGAATCAAGTGTATAAAAGCAAAAAAGACTCAATATGCATTACTGTTGCATACTCTCTCTAGTCATATTGAACACTATCTTTCCTTTGGCTTGTAAACAAGAGGCAACCACAGAGAACCCTTTGAAAGCTAAACAGGGAATATCTTGTGTAATTAGAAGTCAACTTGTGTGAGCCGCAGCACACTTTCATTACATAGTTCAAAGGTACAACAATTGCAATGTAGCACAGGGATTCACATAAAAGTTATCATAATCGCAACATTCCCATGTCTTTTTCTGTCATTTTCTTTTTTATTAAAGCTGCAAAATGTGCTGGGATCAGTTACCATTTGAAATCTTGCAGCGAATATTTTATTTCTGTAATCTCGCATGTGATCATTATCCTGATAAAAGAGACGCTTTTATCGATCTGCAGTTGGTTTGCAAAAGCTGGCATAAAGCAGCTTACGAGGCGCTCTATCAAGACGTGTATCTGGCAGAAAGCCATACAAAGTTTGGTGATATCGTAGCATCTCAAGTCGGACCACTGGTCAAACGGGTTACTTTTCTCTACGACTTTTTAAACAACAAGAAGGCGTGTGCCATTGTACACTCCATTATGGAGCACTGTCCCAACATTGAAGAGATACATACAGCGTCTGATACTGAACGTAATCTGGTGTGGCCATTGCTCATGTCTCCTAGCAGCAAGATGAAAAAGGTCAAGACTTTGGGCGAAGAGGGTTGCAATGCCTTTGATACCAACGTATACACAGATCTTGCGCTCAAATATAAAGATAGCTTCACACAATTGTACCTTTTGAACAACAATGCCAACTCAAATATTCACATGGATGAGCTGCATTCACCGCTTGTACGCCATCTAAACAAGTTTACCGCTTTGCAACACTTGATAGTAAACAGTACCTTTCGTTTTAGTCATGAAAGCCTGGATCAGCTGCTGAACGATTGTCCTCCAACACTGCATAGACTGGTTTTCGAAAAAATGAGGCTGGTGGATGATACACCGTTACCAACTGATATTGAACCAATGACACATGCAAAGCAGCTTAGCATCAGTCAGTGTGATATCTATGCTACCTCGCTGTTGTACCTTACTCGCAAGTTGAAAGGATTGGAAGAATTGGAGTTGGATTATGTTTGCAGCCAATCAACAGGCAGTTGGTGGAACCAGCTCAATGAATTATGTTTACCTGTTCAAGTTTACGAGATTGGCATCAAATTAGTACACGAGCATATACTCTCCCAGCTGGACAACTGCTTCAGCTTGATTCAAAAGAGCGTTCCAATGCAAAGCGCCAACAACGAAAACAACAAGAGAGAACTACACATACACAGCTTAGAAGAGGATGACTACCTTGGATTAATTGGCTACAATGTACGGCTAACAAGAGCGAGAGATGCACAGATAATCGTCATTGATCCGTATAGCTTTGGCAATGTGTCCATCGTGGATATTTTGAACCTTGCAAAGCAGTACCTACCCACCTCTATTCACGTTGGGTTTGAGAATCTGGAGGACATCTATCAAACTTTCTTGGCAAGAGATGCTGATGACAAAAACACCAAGCAAATCCTACTAGCAGACGAAATCAAAGACATCATGATACAACACCATAATGTAGACGTGAATAACAGCTGGCAGATAATCAATAGAGCCCACCATCTACTCGACCAAGTGCAAAATGCGTCATTGTATTTCAGAAACATGATTTTACTCCATGACGAGTTGTCTGATCTCGTCCCGGTCGAAAGCTTGTCTTTGTTGTCGTTTGACACTTCCATCCTACAATACAATGCACTCTCAAAACTATCCAGCGTAGTGCAAAACATCGAAAGACTGGAAATTTCCTCCTGTGGCATACTTATGGACGAGCCTTGTGTCCTCAAGCTATTTTTACCATTTACAGCAATCCACACCTTATCCCTAATAATACGTCCTCTATTAGAAAGCAATGCATACCACGACCGACACTTTGAAAACTGTTTTTTAGAAAATTTGGAATTACTCAAAGCAGTGTCCTTGGATGGCCAATACACATTGAAGATAGAGACTAGAGAAAAGACGTACATTCGCCAGAGGAAAGGCGGCAAAATTCTCGAACACGAGGATCAAGATGTTGATGTTGGTCCTGGAACAAAAGATAATTTCTTCATTTGGATCAAGTGCTTGGATCTCAATGAGATCTGCATATCAAATGATTGGAATCATGAATTTGAAAAACTACATTAAAATAGCTAACACACATGTAATCTACTACTAAGAGTTCATTATTTAATTGCCTCTTATCACAACCCCCTCTTATGTTCAAAAGTAAAAACCATAAAATTCTAGGGACCATCCCCTTCAGGTTCCCTGGTATTCAAAATTTTTTGGCTGTACTTTGACTTTTTTCGCCTAGTATACTTTGCTCTCGCCTACATTCTATCACTTTGGCTTGCCGTCTGTGCTGTCGCTTGTACATTTCCTGGCTGGTTTTATAGCCATTTTTGAGCTACAATCTCATGTTCTCTCCGCTGATATTATTATGGGGACTTCCGCATTCTATAGTGCAGCTGTAAACCTTAGGGTTATTATCAAAGCATGGAATAGCTGACTATGCGATGACCACCTTTTTTTAATGCGCATCTTCAAATACTGATATATCAACAAGAGTTTACAAATTTGAGTTTGGCTGCTGTATTTTTTCTTTTAATAACTAATAATATGTCAAATGTATAGAAGGGATAATACATTTAACATACAAGCACAAACATTCATATGTAGTGTTGTATTCACACTTATAACTGTACCTGAATCACAATATCGTAGTTTGAATATAGCAATAAATTACACACATAGTGAGTATATGTAAATAAGCTTTATCAACATATAAACGACAACCATGATATTCACATAAGCTAAGTTCCAGTAAGC
>DF836541.1:34337-55471 GCA_000950595.1 Mucor ambiguus
TATGATGGGAATAAATACAATGGTAGCATAGAGGATAACCTCACTAGGTTGTTATCCTACATTGTTAAACTAGGTGTGTTGCTATTTGACAGCTGATCCAAAATAGGAAATGCTGTGATTCCTCACTACGATAGATCAAAGGGTATTGAAGTGTGTTGTAACATAAATAAAACCTGAAAAGAATGTATGCTCAACAATAGAAGCTATTGTTCGCGTATGATTCACGAACCGTATATACACGAAATACCGTTCTTGAACCACCAGATCAACAACTAAATAACCCAACAACAATATACGAAAGTAATGGAATCACTGGCAACTACTAAACTGCTGCCAGATAAGAGATAATATAAATAGAGACGTAGAATAGAAATTTTATAGCACATTATCCTAATTTTGAATAAAGAAGGGATTTAGCAGTATTCGAACGGCTTTTTCACCCCTTTTCGCTGCATTATTATTATTATTATTATTATTATTACAGTTCATCATCATGCTGTAGACTCTAACATGATGAAAAATATATAAAAATGCGTCCAAAAGATGCATTCTCGATAAAATTGGAACTCTTTGGCAGATTAAATTTTATATTGTATTTTGACATTAACAATATACGTTAAATAACGCAAGCCAAATCCTGTGACCTCGCTTGCAAAAGAGACAAACACTAATTCTGCCAAATACATATGAATATTGATAAAAACAAGACATATTCATTCAAAAAGCAGCATTTGATGTAGTAGTTGTGCTTAAAGAAAGTTGGGATCATAGTGCCCTTTGACTCAACCGATCAGACGGCTTGCCATCTATGCTACCAAGAATTTTAATGAAGGTATCCCAGACAATCTGACGATACCTCAACGACATTGACTGCGAGACTCTCAAAAAGCCCCATTCGTGAGATGTTTGCAGGAAGAATCTTTATTTTATTAGTATCAATGTTTTTTCTTTATGTAAAAAAAAAAAGACTTGTGAAAAGGGAGAAAATCAATGGAGCGATTGAAGAAGAAAGAAAAGGTAACAATGCTGTGCCTATTGTATGATGGGGAAAAAACGACAAATATATAATAAGAATCGACTTGCTATTTAAAATTCTTGAACCTTAAAAGTCCATTCGCCATTGTTTGTATAATCAATAAATTCGACATTGTCACGTTTGCGAAGTCTTTCTTTGAAGAGGTTGAAGCGAGGATGAGCAGGATCTTTGATAGGAGCACCAGTATTTTTATCATGAGAGAAGCAATTCTCAATCTTGATAGTGGCTGGCAAGTTCAATCCAGTGCCCTTGGCAGGCTTGTTTTCTTGATCAGGATAGACAACAACCGTCTTTTCTTCAATCACAACAATGTTACCCATGATATCCTCGATAGCAACATCTGTCAAATCAACAGGCTGATCAAAGCGAATTTCGCCGTACCCCTTACGACCCACAACCAGGTTTTGTACATGTTTCAGTCCTTCCTTAGGCATGTTTACCAAGGTATCAAGAGAGGGTGAAATATAATAGTTGTTATTCAAGGCGACGTTGGAAGCAGAGGATGTGGCGATAGAGGATGAAGCTGCGTTTTTGTTGCTAGTAGATGGTGCGTCTCTTGTAGCTGTCACTTCGGATATAATAGTCGTGGTGGTCGTGGTGGTTGTCGAGGTTGCTGGTGTAGCAGCAGCAGAGGTTGCAGCATTGTTTTCCTTGGCAGCAACATACTCAAGTTGAGGATCAAACATGACTCTTCTCTTGTCAGACTTTTTGCTGTTGACGAGATCCACAATACTTGCTGCATCAATATCATTGTCGAAAACTAGCTTCTTATTGTGAGTACGAGGAGCAAATGCACCAGAGCCGAGAACAGCATCATCACTGATACCCTCCAAGTTAGAAGTAGAGACTTGGCGAGCACTGGTTCTAGAAGGATGAAAGTTGAAACCACGAAGCTTGATCTTGGAGACGACACGAGGCGATATGGGGTAATGAGGGTTGCTGGATTTACGGCTCGATCCATCCAAAGCAACAGCAGAGGCACCAGATTTGAAGCCAGAAGGTGTATGGGGTGCCTTGCTCAAATCAAACAAGGGATTGTTGCCATAGGGGTTCTTGTCGACAGTGGCAATCAAGGGTTGTTGTTGCATACCAGGTTGAAGAGGGTTTGTGCCGAATGAAGTCAAACCACCCTGAGTAGGCAAGTTGAAGCTGTTTGTTCCTTGCTGTTGTTGACCGAAACCGAATCCAGAATTGGTAGCACCCATGGTGCTGTTACCGAATAATCCACCTCCAGTACCTCCCAATCCAGTAGCAGGCTTTTGACCAAATAGGCCTCCAGTAGTGCCTGCAGCACCAGTTGCACCAGCGCCAAATCCACCAAATCCGCCAGTAGCACCAGTAGCGCCAGTATTGCTGAACAATGAGCTAGTGGGAGCAGCGGGCTTAGCAGCACCAAAAAGTCCACCAGTAGCAGGTTGACCGAATCCACCAGTAGCAGGAGCAGGTGTTGCGCCAAATCCAGTACCGAAACCGCCAGCAGTAGATGTAGGAGCAGCAGCACCAAATGAAAAGGAAGAGGCAGGCTTGCTTGTAGAAGCTCCAAATCCACCAGTAGCAGCAGGCTGGCCAAAGCCACCGGTAGCAGCTGGTTGACCAAATCCTGTACCAAATCCACCAGTTGCAGGAGTTGTAGCAGGCTTTTGTCCAAATCCACCACCAAATGCACTGGTTGTGGCAGGTTGTTGTTGACCGAAAGCACCTGTAGAAGCAGCAGGCTGGCCGAAAGCGGAGGTGGCAGGTTGACCAAATCCACCAGTGGCAGGAGCAGGTGTACTACCTATAATATACAAACAAAGAAAATGACATGTCAGATTAAACCATGACATGACGTATCCAAATTACATTCTACTTACCAAATGAGAAGGGTTTTGAGGCAGCAGCACCGAAAGCACCACCTGTAGCAGCTCCAGCACCGAAACCAGATGCGGCAGCAGGTTGGCCAAAAGCAGAGGTAGAAGCACCAAAGGCAGAGGTGCCAGCAGCAGGCTGACCAAATGCAGACGTGGTAGCAGGCTGTTGCTGTTGTTGTCCAAAGAGACCACCACCCGTAGCTCCAGCACCAAAAGCGCTTGTTTGAGCAGGTTGACCAAAGGCTGATGTTTGTTGCTGTTGACCGAAACCGCCTGTAGCTCCAGCAGGTTGACCAAATGCTGAACCAGTAGCTCCAGCAGAGGCGCCAAAAGCACCACCTGTAGAAGCACCAAAAGCACCTGCACCGCCAGGAGCACCAGTTGCCGTCTTTCTGTTTTGTTGATAGTCTTGCAAACGAAGTTCTTCAAGGGAATAGTTTTTGTATTGGGGCATGGCTGTAATTGTCTGGAAAAAGTTGTTTACGCCAGTAGTGATATCGCGATCTTGAGTAGGTGAGAAATCGGCAATAGCAGTACCTTGATTGACACCACCAGCAGCACCACCAGCGTTTGCAGGTTGTCCAAAAGCAGAGCCAGTTGTACCCATACCACCGAAAGCTGATGGTTGTTGTTGAGGCTGTCCAAATGCGCTTGTAGTAGGAGCGCCTCCAAAAGCACTGGTGGCAGGACGTTGTCCAAATAATCCACCAGAGGGTTGAGCTGCAGTGCTTCCAAATGCTGAAGTTGTAGGGGCTACCATGAAGTGATTGATTAGTCGAAAGTTGATATAGTTGAAGGAGACAGAGAGAGAAGGAAAGAAAGAGAAATCATCATAAAGTTGACCAAAAAGAAATAAAAATAGCTGGTATTTATCAATCGTTCGTGTGGATCCAATCGATGGTAGATTAATTCGTCCTAGTCTCTCTGTGTCTGTCTGTCTCTCTTTCTCTCTCTCTCGCTATGTTAGTCTGAATACTTACTGCTTCCAAATCCACCACCACCAAATCCAGTTGAAGCTGCAGGTTGAGCTAATTGAAATTGAAACAAAGAACATGAATTTCTTTCTCCTGTGAACAATGAATAATAGCAACACTTACCAGCACCAAAAGCAGAGGGTTGAGCTGATCCAAATGCAGAAGGTCTAGCTTGACCAAAAGCGGAAGTGCTGGTAGCCCCAAAGCCAGCTATTTGTTGCAATGTCAATCAACACACACTGTGTTCATTCTATCAATACGAGACTTACTGTTAGCAGGCGCTGCACCAAATGCAGATTGTTGAGCAGGTTGTCCAAACGCACTTGTTGTGGCAGGAGTGGCGCCAAAAGCACTTGGAGCAGATGTGGCTCCAAAACCTGTAGCATTCGTTAACAACAACCGAAAATTTTTTTTACAACGGATGGCAGAGCCCAATCTTACCACCAAATGCGCTGCCTTGCTGTTGAGGCTGTTGAGCTGGCTGGCCAAATACTGAGCCAGGCTGTTGTTGCTGTTGTGGCTGACCAAATCCTCCAGTTGACCCAAATGCACTCTTTCCAAACATGATGCCTTATGTATGTGTAATGTATAGGAGAATAGAAAGAACAAGTAGTAAAAAGCGAAAGAAAAAAAATTTATATGTAACAAAAAACGCGTCTCTTGAAATGTGTGGCAGAGAGACAAGAGAGAGCATCAAAGCGAGCATGCCGAATGAGCCGCAGAACATGCCAACTTCCCGCCGGCACTAAACTTTGAGCTGACGTCGTCCTGAGCGTTCTTGTAGTATCTGATTCTTCTTGTTCTTCCTCCTTTCTCAACTTTTCATCCTTCTTCACAAATCGTTGCAAATGACGAGTCCAGTTCCTAACATTCCTGGAGAGTTTGTCAAAGATACATTTGAGCTCAAGGAAAAGGTGGCTTCTCTCTTGAAATTAAACAGTTACAAGTAAAATCCAACACACAGAAAAAATTTCATTTTGAATATTCATTGGGGTCATGATGTTAGATTTCCAGGAGCACAGCCTATTAGTTTTGGTGCAAAGCAATTGAGAGAAATCGAAGAAGAAGAGTAACGGCAATCATGTGTGTTGCATCAATTGTTACCAGTGCTCACATTTCATGTTAGTTTCTTTGTCGCCGAGAAGTCAGATGGCGTGCGCTGTCTTGCTTTGTTGACAGTAAATCATAGACGAGAACCAGAAGTATATCTAGTGAGTCTCTTGTCATCCATATACTATAGCATCCCAATTGACTCGACCTTTAGTTTGATCGAAAGAGCAACTTTCATGTTGTTCGCAACTTTAGATTCCCCATTCCTGGTGATCCAAGCTTCCAGAAATGCTTAAAGAACACAATCATCGATGGAGAGTTCGTTTTGGATAGAGAGGAAGATGGCACAGTGAGTTGCATAGAGTGGATCCACTGGCTATACCTGGATTAACAGCTATTGAAATAGACACAATTGCGATTTTTATTGTTTGATTGTTTATGCATTGAGAGTAACGTCTTGGTGTCTCGAGGATTAATGAGTCGCTTAGGGGTAACCATGGCGACGATAACACATACATACAGCTGATGAGACTAAATGCAATGTACCCTAGTATCTTAAAAGCGAAATCATAAAGCCTCATCAAGAAATGATCAGAAAGAACCCTCAATTACGAAGACAATTACCATTCTTGTAAGGAAGCTCATGGCTGATCACTCGAGGACACTCATATTCAATGCGTATATCTAGAGTCGAATTCAAAGAGCAGCAATTCACTTATCATCTGGACATTGTATTCAATGAAATCATACCCAAACTCAAGCACGGTAATGATGGTCTCATTTTCACCTCTGTCAATGCTCCCTATGCTATGGGCACATGCAACAAAATGTGAGTACAACATCACGCTGATCCACTGAACCTTTTCCTCATCTCTTTTATCAAGGTTGAAATGGAAACCCTTGAACGAAAATTCAGTTGATTTCAAAGTGTCGTTATTTTTCCCGGGTGGAAGTTTGCCAGGTGTCAAAGACTATACAGCTACACCGAGAATTGATCTATTGGTGTGGCAGGGAGGAAGAGATTACAGATTTTTTGCAGAACTAGGCATCACAGACCAAGAATGGAAGGAAAAATTCGGCAGTAGACCCAAAGAGATGGATGGCAAAATCATCGAGTGCAACTACGATCCTGAATTACAGCAACAACTGAAGCTCAAATCACCTTGGAGGTTCATGCGATACAGAGACGACAAGCCTGATGGCAACCACCAAAGCACTGTTGACAACGTGCTGCGTAGTATCAGAGACGCTGTATCGAAAGAAGAGCTGATTGAATGTATGCCTCGCATCAAGGAAGCATCGAATCGACGCAAAGAAGACATTGATGATAGACAGACCAAAAAGAGAAGACACGAATAAAATGACAATGTATATATATTTTTTTAGACCACACACACATACACACACGACCAATTCTTTATTTTAATAATCATCACCCTTTGATACAATTTCTTTACATGTGGGTCTTAGTAACAAAGTATGCTCTAATTGAGCAGTGTAGCTTCCCTTGGTGTCCACAAGAGGAGGATATGCAGTAACGACACCAGCATCCACGAGATTTCTTAAACCCATCAAATACTTTTCTTCGCCAAGACGATCAAGATAACGTCTACAGAAAGGCAAAGTACCAAACGATTTGTTGATGGTAGCCAATAGACTCTTGGCTCTAGCTAAACGTAAAGGCACAAATCCAGAATCAGTGGATCTAGCGTAATGAGAACATTCGCCGTCTTCAACGACATAACCACGGCCCGTAGAACAGAAAGTCTCAATGGCTAGTTGTTCACCTTCTTCGAGCTTGGTTTCATCACCAGAGTCTCTGATGATGGGGATGGACTTTCCACCATGGATCTTGTAAGGTTCAATGGTATGACCATTCAAGTTGCGAATAGGCTTGATATCATAAGTCTTGCCGTCCAATTCAATTTCATAAGAATCATAGACCTCATGTACAGCAGCACCAATATCACACAATCTGACATCAATACCAGCTTCCTTGATACCAGCATAAGTAGCCTCACGGGCAGCTTCAACAAGCTTATCAAACTTGGGGTTAAAGTTCAATGTGAATGCGGAATCAACAATTCTACCATTGACATGAACACCAAAATCGACCTTCAAAACATCGTCGTATTGCAAGACCACCTTGTCACCAGCATTGGGGGTGTAATGGGCAGCACAATGATTGATAGAGAGACCAGTAGGGAAACCGATACCAGATTCCATGCCGTTCTCTTCAACAAGAGCACGAGTACCATTTTCAATCAATTCAGCAATTTCAGTCATGGTCATACCAGGCTTGATGATCTTTCTAGCATAGGCACGCACTTGACGATGCACCTCAGCAGCACGACGCACATCATTGTAATCGTCTTCCTTGGGTCTTTCCTCGGCACGCTTCTCTTCGCTGGTAGTTCTCCAAGTGTTTCTAGTCAACATGTTAATCACCCGTGCTTTGCATGAATTTGTCCAATGACTTACTCGTTGATATAATCATGACACTCACCGAGAGGGTACACCTTGGTAGTGTAGATTTTGGATACAGGAACAGTAGGAGGTTCGGTTTGAGTCTTGGGGCCATTCTTCTTCTTCTTCTTGTTCTTCTTCTTCTTTTTAGCTGCGGCAGTTGCTTCACCGCCATTGTTGTCTTCAGCACCTTCTTCAGCAGCATTGTTGGCTTCAGCATTGCTGTCGTCCATGTGGATTTCCTCCAACTTTTCGGTGATCTTTTCAACTTTGCTCTCTTCAGTGGCTACCATTTTTCTTTGTAACTATAGGGGATGTAAGGGAAAGAGAGAGAGAGAGAGAGATAAAAATGTTGGATGATCAAGTGATTTCATAGGAAAAAATCTTTAGTTTAGGTGACTGTTGCAGCTACAAGAATTACAGACGCATTGGGATTTCTACAAAAGCAGAAATTGCAACACCAAATGTACTCAACTAGGAAAAACCGGTTCAAATGACTACTTAATGTCCGTGAGTCCCGGCTACGGGAGTATGGTTGAAATTGACTACAAGGGAAGACGCTTAATAACGGTCGTGAGCGAGCAGTATAGCAATGATGTCGAGAGCAAAATAATAGCACTTGATACAGGAGATGAAGTCTATTCAAGCCATGCTGATCATGTGAGATGAACATGGAATATGGTTGACATGGATCTTGTTAAAAGCAAGCTCCGTAAAGAAGAAAATAATCATGGATATGGAGAATCAATGATCTCACCTGTCGCTAGCTGATTTCATTCAAATGTCAAGCTGTGGTATCAAATAAAACAGCAGTAATTGCTATTAGAAATATTTACAGGCATGTTTATTCTTTTTGTTTGGTAAAAAAATTGCGAGAATGTCCACAGGTCTCAAAAGTACAATCAGGACATCTAAGGGGCCACTTTTTACTGACAACCTCATCCTTTTGGATGTGCTCCTTGACGATATCAGCCATGGCTTGCGTAAACACAGGATCGTCATTCAAGGCATCCACACGCTTCCAGCCAGTGATTCCCAACTTCTTGGCTTCACTGCCATACTCATGATCCAATTCATACAGTGTCTCGATATGATCACTTGTGAAAGCAATGGGCACAACCACCAAGTTCTTTTTACCTGCCTTGGCAAATCCCTTGAGAGCATCGGATGTTTGAGGACCTAACCAAGCCTTGGGGCCAACTTGTGATTGCCAGCAAAGACGGTGAGGATACCTGTGATCCAGTTTGTTCATGACATGGTCTACAGTGGCAGCAACTTCAGCAGGATAGGGATCGCCTCGATTGACAACTGACATGGGGAGTGAATGAGCAGAGAACATAATGACAGCATCTTTGCGCTCCTCTTCGGTGTACTCGGCCAATTTGGCCTCAATCTTCTTGGCCGTAGCGTCAATGAAACCAGGATGTGTGGGCCATCTGTCAATAATGCTCCAACGTACATGATCCATACCCAGCTCCGAGATTCCGCGATGGAGATCATTCAGACTGCTGCCAGTGGTAGAGCAAGAATACTGAGGGTATTGGGTGAATACAATGGCACGTTCTACACCGTCCTTCTTCATCTCCTCTAATGCTGTGTTGGTATAAGGTTCGACGTAACGGAATGCAATGTAATGCTTATGAGGTGCTGTTTCTGGACAGATCTCATCCAGGATCTTTTCCATGGCCGCTCCTTGTGTACGGGTCCAACGCAGAATAGGAGATCCTCCTCCGATAGCCTGGTATTGCTCCATGATTTGAGGTGTGCGTCTCTTGGCAATGAATTTAGCTGCGTACTTTTGGAATGGCAGCTGCATTAAATCCCTGTCAGAGAAGAGGTTGTGTAGAAAGTTGTATACATCGTCTGTGGTTTCAGGTCCACCCATGTTAGTAAGCAGGACTGCAGTAGGTCTGTTTGAT
Organism: Mucor ambiguus; assembly: GCA_000950595.1. Lineage (NCBI taxonomy): Eukaryota > Fungi > Mucoromycota > Mucoromycetes > Mucorales > Mucoraceae > Mucor > Mucor ambiguus. The sequence continues at coordinate 43,633 of DF836541.1, forward strand.
TGCATTAGAAGCGTCATTTACTTTTGCTCAAGTGCATTACTTACGATTTTGTGCTAGTAGTTTCGGTAACGTAGGTACGCATGTGCTGCATGGGAGCCCACAGCAAGGGTCTTGCTAAACGAGCTTCAGTTTGACATTGCTTGACTATTGTGCATAGCAAATAATGGGTACAGACGTCTTTTTGCAAATCATTTGCGTCAATGACTTACCTGTGCTTCTTAATAATGAAGTGATTAGCATTGTTGTTGTAGGGGAATGAACAAGTGAAAGAGTTGGGGGGTTTCGTAAAGAGTGGAGGCAAGTTAGAATAACGAATAGTTTGACTGGAGAGAAAAAGGAAAGGAATTATATTTTATCCTTTCTCCATTTTTATATCAATTCGCGGACTTTTTGCCCCTTGGGCTTGTCATCGCTAATAGGACGCGATCGTCGATTATCGCTTACATTTGCTTCAGACGAAAAGTCGGGCACTGAAGCCGTTGCCATTTGTCACACCACAAATAAACATGAAGGCCATCAAATTGGGATGCGCCAATCGACATCTGGATGCACCAAATATAGACCAGCTTGCCCACTCGGGCATGTATGATACCGAGAGCATTCATAGGCAATTACTCCGCAGTGAAGTCATTGCAGAGTGCAAATATCATGAGAAACTGTCGACAAAACCTGGCAGTGAGAACTTATATTGATATGAAACCGTTTCACAATAAAATGAAGCGTATAGCACCGAGTCAAGGAGTGGAAAACTGTTCAATGCCGTTTGATACACAGAACATAATATATGCAGAATGAGTACTACGTAGAAATGAGTCAGGGCGTCTGAACACAATCGCATGTTCTCACTGTGAAGCCATGTCCTGAAATTGCAATTGGCAATGGGAATACTGGCTTTCAGCAACTGACAACGCTACTAATCATGAGACTGTACAAGTGCGTCTATGCCTTAAAAGACTTTTCTCTTATTAAATCAGTCTTGATCCCCAATTTTCACATGAGATCCTTCAATGCATGTTGGTCCTAACTCTTCTGCGATCTGCCATACCTGTACCAATAGAAACAACTCATAATAGGCCGGCAGTATACTCGCATTACCTCTTACGACTCAAACTCATAAAACTTACAGCGTCGTTTGAGTGCGTTTGAAACGTTATTTGTCGCGCTAGAAGTTGTTTTAGATCTCCAAAACAGCACCAAACAATTGCGCTCGTTTAGCACTTACTTCCTGGCACCTTTGCTCAACGTTTTTGGGATCGCCAAAAACTCACCAAAAAGCATGAGGTACCCCTCATGCTTTTTATCGAAAATCAAACGATCGCGCTTTTGAGCTCGAAATTCAAAACTTTTACTATGGTATACATTAAACATAAATGATGCTATCGATTTACTGCAGTTCATGAAACTTTGTTTGTGAAACCTTTATATGTAAAATATCGACATTTTCGTCCAGAATCTCATTCCATATTTTCTAATATTTCTCAGCAAGTTTATTCAAAATGTATTCTCTAATTAACATTATTGGATACGCCTTAGAAAGTACTCCAAGGAACGTTTAGGAGGCTCAGGATGATCATCACATTTCACATAGTCGAACGTTCCCAAATAGCCAAATCAAGTCGAAACTGAACAGAATCTGGCCAATCTGAAGCAGATTACGACGGCTGAATTTTAATTTGGGCTTGGGTGGTAAAACCAATGTCATTGCTATTGCGAAGGCAAATGATGGTACTAGAAGCTCCTGAAGAAAGGACTATGGGCCAAATTGTACTTATGTTTAGCCTGGCTAATTTTCCATGCATTTATTGTGCAGCTTTACATATGAAAATGCCAGTACATCTGGATTTCTGCGGAAATGTTTGTAAGCTCAATTTTCTTTCAGGGATTCGAAAGTGTAACAAATAAATTGTTTTTAAATTGTACCCATGGCCACCTAAACTAAGCTTTTCGAAAAGAAAAATGTAAGAGAAGATAAAGCAAGATATGTAAGCCCAGAATGAGTTGACTTACGCAGAGCATCAAAAGTACCCTCACTTTGTTGGTAAGATATATAGTATCAATCAAATCAGGTTTTTCCAGAGTGAAGAAATTAGCGAGGTGGTATGGTCACATTTGTCTCTTTTTTCCCTTTTCTCTCTCGGTATCTACTTTCTATCACCCTGTACTTTCTAATTCTTAAACGATGGGTTATGATTTCTCGGCTTATTTTGAAACAACTGCAAGCGTATAATAATACACTATAGGTAATGTTGTATTTAAAGCGACAAGGCAGTTTGAAATTTGACTGTGGCCAAACGCAGATCCCATTATCATCCATTATCACGGTAAAAGACAAAAGAGACACGTTTGTATATTGAATTCGCAACGTCAAGAAGTAAATTTACAGACTGTGATGCGAACTCTAACATGACCCTGGACGTACTGCATGGATCGCATTATTAAAGAATGACACTACTGAAAAACTGAGCTACAACGTCGCTCCCCATCATAGCATCAGAGCTGGCGACAAAGCGGTATATGATGAACAGCAACAACAACAACAAGATTAAAGCTCTTAGGATTCTGCAAACGCTAGTATACAGCTATGATGGATTATGATAATCATATGCGTTCAGGGATGATTTTGGCTGGCACAATTCTGCACAATATTAGCTTCGGGTACAATAGGCCTACAGTCATGGTAAGAGCAGTTGATGTCTATGCTCAAGTCATTTAAATTGGAGAAACTGGTTATTATCAAGTCTGTTAGGACCTAGTGAATGCATGTGCTATTATGGATGCTGTCAGTAACACTGATCGTCAGCATAAAATGCTCGGCAAGCTTGACAGATCAAGATGGTTTGGTGCTCGCCCTGCAGTACGTGGTATGGCTATGAATGCTTGCGATTATTTTTGTGATGGTGGCTGAGGTAAGTCAAAGGGCATCATGGATCTCAGAAGCGCAATGGCAAAGGATGATCAGACCAAAATGACATTAAATCAATTGATGGTCAAGTCTACACCGAGTCGACACGCAAAGCGCGTGGTCCTCACAGTCTTACCTATATAGATTCTAATTACTTTTCCTTTATATTGTGAGTATCTACCCAAATCCACATATAAAAGCTACGTATTCGATTGCATTTAAAGATACTGCCCTTTCTCTTTTTCGTCTCTTCTCTTTTTATTTGATATTCATACATTTCAGTTAATATTACGGAATTCTCTCGTAAACAAAGTGGGTTTCTTGTTTGGCTCCAATCTGATGTAGATGATTATTCCGTTTATGTAAATCAGTTAAATCAAGGCAACATGAAAGCTTCTCAAGAAGCGGCCATTTCTAATGGGGTAAATGAAGAGCATATCACAAGCAATGGCAGTGTCAATCAAGACCTTGAAGTTGCAGCTGAAGAGCATCCTAACTATGCAGCTTATTTGGGAGAAACTTACGATGAAAACACAATCTTTGATCAGATGTTGAGCGAGCTTGAAACGAACATATACCCTGGACCTGAATTTATGGAGGAGTGGCGTAGATTAGTAGAGCCAGTCGATGGGGCAGTTTCAACTGATACTGTATTGCCTTCCAATGCCCAGCAGCCTGAATTAAGCTCAATAACAAATTTTGGCATTCGCTTTTCAGAGGTTGCAGCAGACAATAAACAAGAGGTCGAGCAAACTAGAGATGAGCAGTGTCCTGCAGAGAAAGTAGTGGTATTCGACGAACAATCGCATCTCAACAATCCTGAATGCATTGCTGTTGACGAGACACAAAGAGTCGCTAGCAGTGCTTCTAGCAGTACAGATGGCAATGATGAGACCTACAGTGATTCACATGATAATTGGACTGATGAAAATGTTGAAGACAGCGGTTTATACATGCGGGAGTATGACCGCAATGGCAAAAGTTTCTCTTCATGGCTCTTCTACGGCAGTGACGATGATATGGAGGTGTTCAAGGTAAGTACTGATTTACTGCTGTGTACTAGAATAGTCTATTCATCTAGCTTTTGCGTATACGTTTGTTGAAGAGTCCGCTAATCAAAGATGCATATAAAGACAAGCCTTAGTCTACTTCTCAACCCTACACCAACAAGAGATCGATGGCTAAATTCACCGCAAGTATCAAGGATGTTTCATCTTCCAAATGATCTCTCTGTGTGCTTATCTCAAGGAAAATGCTACTATAAAAAATATACTTGTAAAAGCTTGCAAATAGTCCTTATGTATTTGTAATAAAAGAGACGTCCTTCCAGCAGTTGTTGTGGTCGATGTAACACTGTTCCAAAGCGTCGTTGTCTTTGAAGGTAATACTCGTCCGTGTCTACTGTAATGAAATGGCCCAAAGATACGCTATATCACGGCAATGAATGTTAACACCCTTTCCAGGTACCAACATTATGCATTTATAGTATGTGTGTTTTCAATACTAAATGGATTCTACTTTTGGTAATCGCCTTGGAAGATGGCATCTATTGATCAAGGCAAGATCAGATTGCAAATGGCGTCATGATGATAAAGACAGAGGTTTAATTTTCAAAATGGGTATAACGGGATTTTATATACTTGTAAATAAAAGAAGAGCATGTAAATATATATAGAGAAAGGTAGTAATTAGGTGAGAAGAGAAATCTAGGAGAGTGGAAATTAAGTGGCAACGCAGAATCGGTTGATGATGCCCATAGCGATTAGGCAAATGACGGATTTAATCCAGTAGTTACTGGTGATGCAAACATACATTGACTTGCACCAGGAAGCTTTTCTTGATGGCGATCCGTAGAGCGACTCATCCCAGACTTGGTCAATGTCAATAGCAGATTCCTCACTAGCACGCTCTACTTGGAGTTGAGCAGGCCCTTTGGTAGTAGCATTCTCCGCGTCCATCAACGAGGTCGAGGTAGAAGAATCGCCGTCGGAAGATGTCTTTTGTGTGGTAGGTAGTAAAGGCACTGAATCAGCAGTTGATGTTGGGTATGATTTTGCAGAGGCGCTTGTTGCCATGGTAGCAGCGCCTGCCTTGTCTTTTTGCTGTTGTTGAGCGCCCGAGCAGATCCACTTGGTCAAGACACCAGTAGCTTGACTCAAGTGATAGCATACAAACACAAACACAATACTGGACACCAAGAGATTCACCCACCAGCCTAGTTGAGATTTCACCACCCAGCTAGCATTTGGCAGGATTACTAAAAGACCACGCGTATCCGCAGCCAGCCACATGTGGAATTGACCAATAAAGGTTTCCAGAGAGATCTTACCGATAAAAGCAAAGAAACGAGAGTACGTATTACGTCCTCGGCGAGTGTAATTACGTAAAACGACAAAGGAAAGAATAGGAACCCATGACATATAAGGGTGGTAGGCAGTGTATGATGATTTAGATTGTGTCAATTCAAACACAAAGAATCCAATCATTCCCAAAACAGCAAGAATCAAACAGGCCAATTTAGCCAGGAACCAGGATCGGGGGTAATTTGTGCTGATCTTGTACTCTGAAAGCTGGATAGTAATGTAGGCACACAGCATTCCGACGTATACGATCCAAGCATCGAGCGAGAGTCTGAATCGCCACTCGGTGACATTCCACTTGATACGAAACAAGGCATCCAAGCAATCAAAACTGAATTCCAAAACTCCAGGATAGTAAATGATGGCCCCAGTTAGCACAGCCATAATCAGCATTTTAGACAGAATGAACCAAGGCTTCTTGTTGTAGCTAGGCATGATACGCATGGTGATCCAAATGACAGCAAACCAGAAGCTGACCAAAGGTGAAAAGTAGTAGAACAGGTAATCCGTCTTCATCGAGTAAGCCAGTACACAAGTGAGCAGATTCAGTCGCACCATGACATTGAGAATACGAGCAATGCCAAAATCAGCCTTCTTGTAAAAGAAGAAAAAGTGGCCATAGCCTGTTTGGAACAGATAGGCAGCGACCAAGACTCTGACAGGATTGTAGATGCCAGCAATACGGGATGCACCAACAAAATGATAGATTAGAATCACCAGTTGCATCCAGCCCTTCCATTCATCAGTTTGATCTCTGTTTAAAAAGCCAGCATCGTTGTTTTTCTCACTGTTATGGTTGTGGTTTGATTTTAGTGTAACAGCGCCAAGGGTTACCATCAATACAATTAATAAGGTAAATGTGCTATTATCAAATTGCTTGAACATCTTTCCAAACAACTGGCTACGGTCACCCAGGTACATATAGATCACAGCCAGGCCAAACACAAAGAGCGCTGTCAATGTCTCTGTAGAAGAAGGAAATACCCAACTGACGGCATCCATGATACGTCCTGATGTCATGAAAGAGAAATAAAGTTATGAGTGTAAAAATCCCGCATTTATAAACTAGTAACATTAATTAATCAAATACATACCACCATAGTTATTAGAAGCGTAGAATACATAGAATCCGACAGGCACAAAGCATAGAAAGAAGCCAAACATCAAAGTTTGGTACCAGATGGGCTTGGGGTAATTGTAGCAACATGTTGTGTCGATGGGAAAGGAGGGTGTTTTGACGTGCTCGTTGTTGCAACGATAATTTAATGCCAGTTGTGCTTGTGCCTTGGTTACTGGTTCCATAAAGTGAAGCCCGTCCTTTGTTTGGTTCTTAGAAGAGGTAACTATTTCGTTCCATACAAACGGTACGACCATGGGTGTTACAGGGCGATGAAGTAAAGAGATTCGCTCTCTGAGGTAGTTGTTCATAATGGTAATTTTGTCAAACTTCAAGGTTGCTTTGCGCTCGGGAATCAGCAATGGGTATTCCACAATCTCCACAGGGGATAGCATAATCTTGTCGGCAATGCGATCGTTCAGGGCAGCATCAAAGATTCTGTCTACTGCTGTTTTCCATAAATGTAGATAGTCGTTGCCAGTTCTTCTCATGTACCAGACACCAGAACCCATGATGAGTAAGCTTGGCTTTTGCCCTTGCACCTTGCCTTGCAGTAAATCCAATGTCTTTGTGGTATTGAGGTAGGGATCCCACCAAATCTCGATCGTGATGTCTTGTTCCTTGGAGTAAAAGGACTGATCTTCGTGGATAGCATCTCTCATTTTCGATACTGGTTTCTTGAGAAAGTGGGTCATTGCATAATACTGTTCTCGCATGATGGAATCGCCAATGTAAACAATTCTTTGATGACCTAAACATGCGTTGATCTCCTTCTTGGTATATGTTAGAGACATGCATCCCGACGGCTGCCATTGCTCGTAGTCGTCTGTCATCCATTTGCCTTGGTTCAACATGCCATGGCAACGATCATTGTCTTGTGGTTCTATTTATATACTGTCAGTCTCTGTTGTTTGTTTGTAAGGCGTGGTATTCCTTATATGTATACCTGCTAAATATCTTGTCACTGAAAAGAACAAAATTACTAATAATAGACCAGAGATCAAGCCATTTAAAATGGGTTTTATTTTTTTGGATTTCTCATTTGATTGAGCTGCCATTGTATATGTGATGGGTTGATTGTATACAGATGATGGGTATTTTACTGAGAAAAAATAAAAATAAAAAAAGAAGAAGGAGAGAAAATAGAGAGAAAGTGAAAGAAAGAAGAGAAAAGGAACATACTTTTTAGTACTGCTCTATATCATGGAAATTTTGGAAGATCATTTTCGAGTCTTGTTCATCCCGCTAGACCAAATACGACTATATGCGGTCATTCAAGACACACATCATGAACAAGCTGATGCTATCCCGTCGATCTCTTTTTTTCTTTGTAGCACCATGTATTTCAAGTTTAGTTGGCTCTACTAAAAGGTACAAATTAAAAAAAAAATTAAAAAAATGATGGCATTTAATCTATTCGGTCATCCCGAACCTTACAGACAAATAACGCCCTGAATATCTCTACTGTTTGCTGGCAGTACAGACCTTGTTTCTTGTGGTTTAGGTCTATTGAAACAAGCTTCCTGGTTGAAACATCTAAAAGAGATCATCCTCCTATTGTTTCACCTGTTACACAGACCTAATAATTTCTGATTTCCATCAGATAAAATCAAGGGGAGCGGGGACATGGCAATTTATATATATTTACTTCAATTTGGTCCCTGAAATTAGTAGATTTGGCGTGTATAAATAGATGCAGACACGCATATTAGAGATAAAGAGAAAATGTCTCCATGACAAACAAGACATCTAGGAAAGCCTCGCTATTCCAGCTGGGTTGCACAGTAGTAATTTTCTTGTGCACATTTTAATAAAAAGCTTATGAGAGATTAAACGCAGCTAAAAAATCACGGTTGTGAGTATAATTCTTCATAATGTCCTTGAGCACTTCATTGTCATTGACAAAGAGCGATCGTCTTTGAGGCTTGCCATTCTTGACGAGCGATTTCTCTTGTTCTGCAACAGCGGCAGGATTCTTATCGTCCATAGAAATGCCCAGTAAACGATCCAATTTAGCAGTTTTAAAATCAATTCTCCTTTCCAAGTAAGGATAGAGCACAGAAGGATCTAGTCTGGCAAGGTAGCCTTCCGACAAGATAGACTTGAGAATCTCTGGCTTGACAACAAAGATGTTTCCTAGCTGTCTCAACATTTCAAATCGTTCATCCAAGCCGGGCAATTTGAACATCTTAATAACCTCTTGGTATTTGGCAATATCCCTTGATATTTAAGCATTGATTACTAATTTGTGCTCATTATATTAAATACCAAAAAACACTTACTTTGTAACCAATAAACCACCTGTTGGGGTTACATTAAACTTTTTAAAGTGTTCCAACAACATGCTAAATGGAGAGAAAATTAGCCCTTTTTCTCTGTTTGTGACCTTGATAGTATACGTTACGAGTGGAAGGCATTGCCGATGCGTCTGAGAAATGCTTCAAAATTCTTGCCCTGCAAAGCCTGAGATGCTGCTCTGTAAACACGTGTGATAAAATCCACAGACTGCATGCACGGTAAAGTGCCCATACTCATCATGGCCCCTTCTTCGTCCCTGGGTTTAAAGTCGTTTTTCTTTTGACGACTCAGAATTTCACTCAACCAGTAGGTGATGCCATCAATGCTCTTTTGGAGCACAATGTTGATCTTTCGCTCCAATGTAGCCATGAATGTATTCTTGAGCGACAGGATATCTCTATGCGTGGATGGGATGCTAACAATCAAGGGCAACTAGATGGCCAAACAAAGAAATATGAGTAAAATGCATCCTAAAAGACATGCCTGTGTTTGCGTGATTTTACCATGGCTGATTCAAAGTGTTTTTGCATCAGTTGTATGATGTCTGTTGCTGATTTGATCACAGGAAAGCAAGCCAACTCGGGTTCTTTGACATTATTCAAGTCATCAAGAATGCTGTATCAAAATGGGTGAGTTGTGGCTCTCATGCATAGACACGCTAGATACTTTACTCATCCATGGCAATATCAAGGTATTTTTGGCCCACAAAATCTACTAGCACATTGTATATTTGGCCAAGCGATGTTACCCTGTCCATGTAATATCAAATTAGTCTCGTAATAATAATAAAAACAGCGCTAAAAATGTTGCTCCTTACAATGCTTGTTGATCTTCTAATTCTACACAACGAATAACAGCTTCTGCATGTATATGAAGAATACGCATAATAGCATCAGGCGAAAGCAGTGTAAATCCACTATCGTCGACAGTAACCGTATTTGCATCTACCCCACGTGATGGCTGCTGGTGTGGTGCCTGTGGTTGCTTCTTTTCGAATGGATTTGGGCTTGCACTCGATTGATAAGCCTGTTCGTTCAACGCAGAGGGTGATGATACGGAAGGAGACAAAATGCCAGTAGCCGTAGATGTGGATGAAATCTGGTTCAGTGTTCTGGTCAGCACAGACTGGTTACGTGTGGATGTCATTTTTCGACGCTGCATGGCACTCAAGAATTCCGATACAATGTTACCAAAGAGCTCAGACAGTGATTCCACTTCTTTGCGCAGGTAGCGGTCTCCTTCTGTGTACGGCACAAACAGGTCATCCATGCATCGATCCAACGTCTCGTCAGGAGAAGCCGATGTAACCAGTCCATTGACATCTGCGGCATCTTTGAGAGACACCTCCTTGTCGCAGTAAAACTTTAGATTCTCAATCAGACGCTTAGTTTCTGCATGTGTGGATGCTAATGTACGCAGGTACGCCAAATGAGAGTATTTCTGAGATCTCGACAGCAAGAGCTCAATATGGTCCTGGATCTAATACACATAGTTGGCATCACATTCTGAATTACACTGCTTTGCTGTATGTACTTACGGATTGAGCAAAGATTCTCTGTAGCAACACTTGCATCACAGTCGCAGGCTGAGGAAACACACTCGAGATTATGCCTGCTTCCCGACGCACAGTAATCCGAATATCGTCGTATAATTTCACAAGGCTGGTGTCTACTTCGGGCGGTAGTAAGTTGGGATTGGATAAATCGGCATTGTCCTCTGAATCTCGCACATGATCCACCTCTTCAAGCTTCATGTTGGACATGAAGAATTCGTGCTGGTTGACGTAGATTTGCACACAAGAAGCACCGCCATTGAATTCAAACAAGACCTTGGCACAGTGCTATACGAAAAAGTCAGCCCATGTCGTGTGCAGTAGCATGTTCTCTTACAGCCATCACTCGAGGATCACCCTCCTCATACGCCTTGTCAAACTCTTCCAGAATCTCTTTTTCAAAGCTTTCACAAAACTTTTCAATAGCAACTTTGGCATTTGCGTCGTTATCCACTTCTTTAGCCACTGCATTCAATCGTCTGGCAATGATAGCTGTCTTGAGTTGCCCCTCTTCTCCACCCTGACGCAGCGTGTCTAATCGCTCGGTATTGCCGTCCTGGAACTCCATGAAATACTCAATAATGTCGCGACTCTCAGATGCTTTGGATCTCTCTTTATCAATCGTCTCTAGCTGCTCTCCAATACGAATTGCTGTTTTGCCAACATCACCTATTCTGCTTTCCAAACTATCATAGGAACGGTATACATCCTGTGTGTGTGTGTGTGCCTTAGCATTGAATCATTCCAAGACAGCATCTAGATACTCACATCAAAAGCGCCATGTAGATCCGTAATGTTTCTCTTGTACTCTTGTTCTGCTGCTTGAGCGCTACTTTCTAATTCATTACATTGGTGCTGTACACGTGTTCGTAACTGGTGAAGCTCTTCCAGCACACTTTCAAAAGTACGAATAAAAGGCTTGGAATCAAACGCTGTTGTAGTTGCTATCATGACGATTGTTAAATTGTGTGATATCGAGCTATAGTATTGCAATATAGTTACTGTTGCTCTTCATCTGTTCTATCACGCCACTTGATATCCTCTCTATAAAGTCTGTTGTAGAAACATTTTCCTATGGAATACACACTTGTATAAATAAAAAGCGCTGATGTGAGATGGGAGATCTTACTCGAAACGTTTCTATGGCAAGCAAGCTTCTGATTTCAGGACTAAGCTCATAGAATGGGTTGTTGGGTGCAGACATCCTTGGTGTTCTTTTTAGTGCGCAAGAAATGAGAAAGAAGCTTTAAATGTCTCTTGCATCCAAATAAGGTCCTACATATTAAGCATCTCCAGAAATCAACAAGCCCCGCTTCGGTCTTTTAATAGCGAACCAAGCTTCATTTATGATGGCAACCAGCATGACTACAGATTGCAGGTATTTAGAATGTTTATTACTCGCATGTCTTGAACGTATGAAATCCTGGTTAATTAATAGAAGTACAGCTTATGCAATACTGAAATGTGTCCATTGAACGAACTCGTAGGACCAACGGACCTCTCTTTGTTGTTCAAATGAATACGAGCATGTCAGCCATGGCAAATGATCTGCATCTCTTGCAGCCTCAATATGTTGGCAACCAAGTTGGTATAGAGTACAAAGTAAAAAA